>QFFD01000328.1:0-16411 GCA_003314615.1 Pholiota microspora
ATCTGCTCTTGACTCGGGACGCCCATCTCCTTCCACAGTTTCATCTATCTTCGACCTGGTCAATCGCGCTCAGGCCATTGGATTGTTCGCTCGAGGTGATTCTCGTATTCCTCACAAACAATTACTCTTCTAAAGATTATCGTGGTAGAAAACAATGAAAACGCGACCAGAGGAGCGCGATGAAGACGATGATTCTCTCTTCGGCTCGCCTCCTCCTTCTCCAGGTAGGCCACCGTCTCCAGCGCTGGCTCTACCAAGCTCGGGTCTCAGAGGGAGTAGCACGTCTACTACCCTAACACAAAACGTGGGGACCATTGCACTTCCTGGGTCCCTTTCTGATTCTGAACTTCCGATAAATCCATTAGCCTTGTCTTTGAACCATGGTATCGTTCATAGACCTCCGGCCCTTCCACACCATTTTCAACACCATCAGCCTCCGATGAACTCCCAGGTACCTGTGACCTCTGCGAGTCTAGTACGAGGAGGTGCGCCTGCAGCCCAAATGCATGCTGCACGGAATGCAGCTGCGAGTACGTCGACGCTACCGAAGAAGCTTAAGAAAAGGCCTAGGCAATCGCCTCAGAACGATAATGCTTCCAAGCCCACAGTTCCGGAGTTCACATTACCAGACCCAACAGGGCCACCTCCGACGCATTTTCTACGCAACCAAGAGAACCTGTTAGGCAGAGCAGGGAAGGTAGCGGGTCTCAAGCCAGCTCACATAACCCACAATCGTGGGTCAACACCATCGAATCCTATACTTATAGAGGACGATGAAACGGACACGCCTAAACTTGGTCGACGCGTGCGGCATGCTGAAAAATCCCAGCCCTATATCGACCCTGCTCTACTTACGGCTCCTACGAACCAAGAAATCGTGTCGGTCTTGATCGGGCAGAAGGATATATTCCCTATTTTGGAGGGTGTTCTGAAGCTCGTCGTGGGCTGCACCCCCGCTGCACATCCCAAAACCGGATTCGAACCTAGTTCAAGCCAGACACACTCGTCGACAGGTCCCCCTGTCAAGAAACGGAAACTCAATCGAGTGCCTGCAGGCGCATCCGACTGGGATGTACCATATCCTTTCCCGCAAGGCGAAGGACCCGAAGCATACCACAAAACCTGGGAGCGGGAGCGCGGGAAGCAGCTCATCACTCAGTTGATCAAACTGATCAAGACCGCTGCAACAAAAGCGGCGACCAAGAAATATCTCGCGCAACATAATGCGCAGCATCCTGATAAAAGTGGGAAGTCGCAGACCAGGGACGGTTCGGAGGTGTCTGTGGATGTCACACAGGCAGGGACTTCGAGGCAGTCAAGCTGCGATGTATTACAAGATACCAGCAATGCACCATCACAAAATGCAGCGCTAAACCCTATTCCTACACCGGAGACCTCATCAACGGCCAACATTCCAGCCGCTGAAACTCAGAACACTCCCATAAGCGAGATGGACCCGTCTGTATTTGACCAACTCATGTCTTCGCTCAACGATATGCCTGATCAAGGGTCGTCGCAACATGCCGCCCACCTCGAAGCATTCACAACCATGGATCCAAGTCCTTTTGCACCCTCAAACACGAACGATGCTCCCAGCTCAGCGGGTACTTCAACGCCTACAATGGGGGTTGATCAACCCTTGTTCGACACGTGGATGAGTTTTCTGGAGAATTTTCCGCTCAATTTCGATGGGACGACGAACGACAATGTAAATATTGCTGCCTTGACGGCCTCGACGCCTGTGGACACCAGTGTTACACCATCTCTGTGTTCTACGCCTGGGCCTCTAGACCCCACTAACATAGCTGGAGCAGAAATGGCGGCCACAGCTAGTGGGGCATTTTCGACACCGGCGAGCGACTACGATGCTTTGTTGACCTCGATGTTCCAAGAGGAACCCCAGCCACAGTCTCTCCACTTTGACCAGCAAATGATCAACGATCTCGATTTTTCCACAGCGCCAAGCTTTGGGGACCATCTCATCGACCCTGACCTCTTGGCGCTGAGTCTGGATCAAAGCCAGAGAACGGCGTCCATTCTTCCAACGGACATGAACATGAACCTCCATCATCCTCAAGCCATCTCCCCGATCGGTTCTGGGAGCTCGCTTGGCGGAAGCACCAACCCCAGCACACCGGTGTCTGCAGGTTGGGATATGTCGATGCCTGATGTATTCGTAGGAGAAGGGGCGGACAATGGAATCAATGCACAAGGTATGTGGCGCAGCACGATGTGGGATTTTAATCCGATAGCTTACGAAGGAGTTGGAATTGAAGGGTGCTATGATGCTGGGTTGTCGAATTTTGGAGCTTTGGAGCGAGATGTGCAGCAGATTGCGAATGTTAATGGCAAGGGGAAGGAAAAGGAGGTTGTGTCGACGGAGGCAACGAATTCTGTTCTACACTCGGCCGACAACTTGTTCACAATGCTTGCAGCGTCAACGGCAACGACTGCTTCGACCCCAGGAGCAGCTTCTCTCTCACTTCCCGCAGAGGCACAAGCTCCAGAGTTCATTTCTCCATGCCCCAAGACGGTCTTTCCGCAGGTCAAGACTTACTCACGCACAGCGAGAGACGATATCATCAAGCGGGCTCAAGAACGAAAGCGGGTACTCCAGGCGGAGTTGGACGCAGTGAAAATGCGCCTTTGGGAAACGACGATCGAGCAGGCGGGTTTAGTCACCTTGCAAAGTAAATTAGCATCGTCGCAGAACGGAGACGCGGTGCCACCATAGCCTCTAAGTACGCATGTTGCGCTAGTTTACCACATTCGTGTTGCACAAGTGATAACAGACGGAATAAAATATGAATATGGGGATTTACCTCTTGCTCTGGTCCCTGGCTCTCCCAATATTACGAAAACCAGCGCGCATTGCAGACTCCCCGAAGGAGGAGCAGAGGTTTGACTCCGGTCATCGGCATATTCCGGTCGCAGTCGAACAACATCATTACAATGAAATTAGCGCCCATAAATCCTACGAATCCTCTGGGCCTTTTCATTCACATAGTGTAGTCACTTCGTGCGTCTCGTCAGGGTTCGCATTATGAGAGCAATCGTAAAACTTCGACAGTAGACAAAAGCCCATAAGAGTATTGTGGATTTGGTGTTGACCTCCTTTGACTCATTCTTTTTATTTTTCTCTGTCACTACCTCGACTTAGTCCTCATAACATCACCCAAGGGCGTACGAGCGCTTCTACCTTTATCATGTAGGACATATGCCGAAGGCGATGGATCAAACACATCAACCCGCTGCCAGCAGCACAGCCATTATCACGGCATCGAGAGCTTGTCCGAAGCTTATGTACTTGGTCGCATCGGATGATGAGTCTGTTCTTCAACCACAACCACCATGGTTATCCTAAATCCTACAAGGAGGAAGGCCATCTTATACGGCTTCTTCCCTCTAATTGCGCTGTATCTACTCTACAACTTCAAGCTGCGCCATATAATACCATCTATAACGACTTGGCCGACGGAGAACCGCATGGTCCTGGAGCTAGGCAATGTGGCACGGCACAAAATCCTGCCTTGGAGCTTCTCAAATCACAAGCACGCTCAGCATGATCCAGAAGATTTAGATGAGGAGGACGAAGAGGAAGATTTCTATAGGAGGGTTCCGTTTACGCGTCATATAGTCGCCGTGGGCGATCTGCATGGTGATCTGCCCAACGCTAAGAAGGTGCTGAAGTTTGCAGGCGTAGTGGATGAGAATGGCGAATGGTCTGGAAATGTGGATTACTTCGTGCAGACGGGCGATATCATTGACCGGTATGTCGGATAGAACGGCGACTAAACAGATACTCAACGTCTTTTCCCATTTCTAATCAGTGGAGACGACACGATACTCTTGTTCTTGTGGATGGAAAGGCTGCGCGTACAAGCCGCTCGTGTGGGTGGGACCGTACTTTCTATCCTCGGAAACCATGAATGGATGAATGCAATTGGTACGTACGAGGCTACAATTCATAGATCCTGCCGCCTTACCTTCAGACGTCTTGTACGATAGGTGACTGGCGTTATGTATATCCTTCGGAGCTCGCAACATTTGGCAGCATCGCCGGACGACAGCGCATGCTTTCAACCGGACGCATTGGCAGGGCTTGGGCTACGAACTACACCACCGCCGCGCGCCTACCTCTCCACCCGTCTCTCGGTCCCCCAAATACACCTTATCCTCCCTATCATCTCTCCATCAATTTCCAGAAAGACTCTGAGGAAGAAGAAATATTCCACCACACTTACGAACCTTCAGACGACGAGCCGTTGGCCCACTCTGCCCTCTCGTTTGTTCATGGTGGATTATCTCCATCATACAGAAATTCAGCGCCATTTCCAACCAGAATTAACGAGCTTTCGGACTCGTTGTTAGGCAAGCTGCAGAGTCGACTACAGCCCTCGCCGCATCCACCGGCCCCATACCCTGGTTTGCCCCATGGTACTACGGCACCAGAGGCAGAGCTTTACAGCGCCAACGGTCCTCTGTGGTATCGTGGGTGGGCAACGGAGGATGATGAGACAGTTTGTTCACAAGTCGATGGGGTGCTTGCGAAGACAGGAACACGACGAATGATCATGGGTCATACTCCCGATTTCCATGTATGTTCTGGTGCATCTCCCCTGCTATTGCATCAATCTCTAACCTTTTGCAGAACATAAAATCAAGATGCAATGGAAAAATAATCATCATTGATACTGGTAAGTCCTCTTTGGTATGACTATCACTCCTCTGAGTTTCCAATTCATACAATCAGGTATTTCTCATGCTTATGGCGGAGTACTCTCGGCCTTGTCAATACACTACACAATCATTCCCATTGGAGGCGCAGATTCGGATCGATGGATTGAAAAGGAGGTCGTCAGTGCTCTCTATGAAGATAGACAAGAGGTCATCGTCACGGACGAACGAGAGGTGATAGGCAACTTCCGTCATTATGATTCATGAAAGCTACATAACCATCGTGTCTTGCTAGCAAGACTTGTTCTTTATACCCTTGCATTAAATTATTATCACCTAACCAAATGTACATTCCTTTGAACATATTCTGTTTTTCATACGTTGTACAATATCAGGCTTTGGCCTCGAGATAAGAGATTCTGGAAAATATCAGTGATGTGGAAATGGTCTACAGTTTCGATTTGCGATGTGTAATATCAACGCGGGGCCACTAAACGAATTTTTAGAATTCATGAATAGTTGTGTAAAAAGTAAAGCTTACCCAAGGATACCACGGCGATAAATCTTTCGTCAACCTGCCGGTAAAATTGGGCAACCTTCTTTCCTTGAATGAGGCTACCCCTTCTTCTCCTTCAGGAGAATTTCCCAGAAGTTTCATAGCACGAGAATCGAGGATGTGGTTCTCCTCCACTGAGTTTCCGGGATGTTGGATCAACCCTTTGGCATACGCGATCGACAACTGAGATGTGTTCGCGGCGAGTTCGTCAGCCAGTGCCTTGGCGGCGGGGTAGACTGCCTCGCGCGTTGGAAGAATTTGGTGGTAGAGATCCCTAATGTGTGGCGAGTCTGGGGTGACAGTCGATCCGGTGAGGAGCAAGGAATTGGCGCGGGATGTTCCTATGAGCTTTGGCAGTAGATACGAGGAGGTCGCTTGATGGTGGCGCATAAGTATTAACACTATATTTGACAAATGAATTTGGTATGAAAGGGTCTATTACCTTCTGGAACTATACCGCGGCGAACGAATGGGAAAGTAAGCTTAGCGCCGGACCATGCGAAGCGGAAGTCGAAAGGAAGTTGGAGAGCAGTCATCCCAACGCCAGCCTTTGGTTTGACACGTTGATTTCGACTGCCTATTTTCAACGCGATTTGTCTGTACTTACTGCATGTCCATTGACCGCTGCTATGGTTATTTTGCGGCATCTATATATCGTCATAGACAAGATACCCCCAGTATCACGGTGCGCTGCAGGTGAAAAAGTGAGCCGAGAAAAGTGACTTTGAATGACTGCCTACCATGGTCGCCCTCCTTCGTAGCTTCCGGTAACCAAAGTTCGCTCCAACCTTTCGCGAGCTCTGCCTACGTGGAATTGAGTGAGTATCAACGTCAAAGACAGATACTCTGACAAAGACATACCCCAGAACAATACGCTGGAGCTGAGGGCTCGGCTGTCAGAATCACGACTTGAATACGGTCGTCTCTGTCGCAGAGGTCGAATATGTGCACAAGATCTGCCCAGAGTTTATTGGTAAATGTGTTCCTCCTTCAGAAACGAAGATGTGTAGTGTCAGTTGCCTTGCATTTCTCGCATGTTCAATCGTTCTTCATGCATTCTGATCAACAATGATGCACGCACTGTTTTGCGCGGTTCATGATAATGGTCAGTACAGCTCCGTCCAATGTGACAAGAATGTCGCTGTATCCTTGTTTCGAGTAGTCTGGAGAAGACATAGCCACGATGCTGTTCGCAAGTTTGTCCGATAGAATTGAAGTCGAGTTCGACAGTGGTCGAAGTTTGGTTCGCGTTGGGTTTCTGTTCAGACGTTTGGGTACATATAAATAGATGCAAGCCTGCTTACAGATGCTCCGGACTCGGCAACGTTGTGCCGGAATATCAACAGGAAACTATCTATACAGATTATAGAGAAAGGCCATATGACTTTGTATAGGTAAACCCGTATTACTACCAGAAGATCTCATACAAGTCTCAGAAGTTATCCAGTGAAATAAATAACCCCCGGAACGTATACTTCCGACACAAGCAACGAACGGCGTTATTTCCATATTTGGTAACTATTTATTTCCACATTAGGTCTCAAGACCGAGTGGCATATTTCTTTCACTGATCTGCGTTACCTTCACCCATCTATAGATTTGAGACAAAGATGACATTCATTAGCTCCAGCTAGCACGCCTCTATGTTTTGAACTCCATGTAGATAACACGTTTATTCAGAGTATGCTTTGACACAAGCAGCGTTTGAGCAGCGTGGCCAAGTCGCCGGCGGCCTCATTCATCCAGGTCAACACGGCTGGGCGAAGCGCATCACCGTGCGCGGCGTTTAACAATTGATATGCGGTAATTCAAGATGACTATAACGTAGCGCGGTTACCTTTACATTCTTCCAGTAAACTCTACCTTTCATGTTTCTGAGATGAAACGTTGTCCCTTAATAGTCTGTCAAATGCTGGCTGTCAGACTTGGGCCGTATGTTCGGCGTGCTCATGTTCGAGTCCTCAATCACCAATCATTTATAAAGGCGCATGCACATGAGATATCTTACACAGTGCCGAGTTCCGACTCGCATTCTTCAACGCTGTAAGAGAAAACGTTTGAACAGGACAATACGCAGCGGTGAGTGTATGTAGTCCTCTGAGCATGGAATGCACGTCTCTCTACCTCAGAGTTCGACATATATGGCATTCTGAAGCTGCTGCTGTCAAGACACGTTTAAAGAACCCTCCTTCTGACAGTATGAGATCGCCATTATACAAATTTACGTGGGTCATGCATTGCCAGTGCTAGTGTCATAGAAGCTCACGGGCGCAGGAGAAATAGGACCGGATATAAAGATAATCATAACATGGTGATGGTACACATTATTTTCACATGCGTAGGAAGCAATGGCTACATACACAGGGCGGTGAACTCGAGCCTGTCGATCTGTAGCATTAATAGGCTGTCATCGTCATAATGACTGAGCGAAATCACCTTGTAGACCTAAGTACGAGATTTGATACCCAAAGTAGCCTTCAGAGAGCCCCAGCTGCCCGACGCCGATGAAGGTGGCTCAATTTCCCATCTGTTCATATTCATTAATTGGTGATTTGCAACGATCATAAGGAAATGTTACTCACAGCACAATGATTTTCCCTCGTCCTTTACCATTTTGGCATGGCATGCCCGCGTAAGGAATGATAGTGGTACCGTTGAGATTTTGTTCGCTGAGGTAGTCAATGGCGAACCCGTATTCTTTGTCATCCACTCCACGAAGGTAGACCTGGCCTACGCCATTGGCCAGGCTTTCCATCCAAGGAAGCTTGACCTCCATAATCAGGTCGTCACGATTTCGGGTGAATCGATAGTGGCGCATCTCCCGAACAACGAAAGTGATATCTTGGTATTTGCCATCCTTGCCTTGATGGCCAGCTTCCGTCACGGTAAGTTCCAATCCTGCATGTGCACCGGGGGGAATGATAATGTCGACTGTTCTGTAACTTTTCTTCCCGACCGTGGTATACCGTAGGATAGTGAAGTGGTAGGTCATGCCGTGAAAAAGTTCTTCGAGGGTCATAGGTAACTCGTGCACCCACTTCTTCGGCGAGTCGGCCCCAGCACCGGAGAGAATGCCGCGACCTGGGCACAAGGTCTCGCTGATAGTCCAAGGATCTTGACCTTGACGGGGAGACTTCCTGCGCGCAGAGCGTTTGGGGGTGAAGTCCCATTGGTCTGATGACGATCTTGCGGAAGAGGCCTTGGACTGCTTCTTCAATCGATTGGGTGCTGTCTTTCGTATGGCCCGAGGTCCTGAGCCAGCAGGGTCTTCACTCGTTGGGAAGGGTTCTTTGTGAAAATGTGAAGAGGATCCAGAAAGAGGACTGTGAGAAACTTGGTGTTCGCTAATCGAGGTAGATAAAGACGGAGATGAAGAAGAGAAGAAGGAGAAAGATGAGCCGAGGTTCGATGTAGAGGAGAATTGGCTAGAACTGCGAGTGGATTGGAATGTGTTGGATTTTGGGAGGACGGCAGGCGGTGACCTGGGCGAGGACTGAGGATCAGAAGTTGCAGTAGAGTCCATTGTTGCCGATCTACGCGCCCGGCGCAGATTACGGAGCAAAGCCCGACTTGCTTTACTGATCTAAACATAGAGTGAGCAAAGTTTTTTTCGCCGAATTCATTGTTACGTACCTCAACGAATTTTTCCGTGGCTGCCTCCTTTTCTTGAGGACGCCGATCTGGATGCCATTTCATAGCCTGAACATGAAATGAGTCTCGGGAGGGTCAAGCGAGAAAGGGAGAGGCGGGACTTACCATCGCTTTGTACGCTCTGCGGATCTGCTCCTCCGACGCGTCCATAGCTACTCCGAGTACTCTGTGGGCGTCCATCTTGAAGGGCGGCTTGGCTGTCGAAGTCAAGGAGTTTTGGAGGAATGTACGGTGAAGATGGTGGGGTTGGAGGGAATCCAAAGGGCGCGATACGCCTTATGTATTGAGAGTCAAAACCACGAGGCGGTTAGAAGTTGCATCTATCTGCGCAGTTTGAGTGATCATGCTACGCAAAAGGCCGTGATAGACCACCTCACTAGACGGACATGATCGCGAGTTGGTGTTGTTGTCTCTGTCTCGATTGTAAGAAGAGCGCACCTCATGTTCGATGCATTTGTGATTACAACGCGAAAACCAAGGATTTTCTACCAGTTTAGGGTGATCGATTGTATAGTCACTGTATTGCGAAGCAAAGGTGTTACATGTACAGGTCCCTGAATCAGTGAATAAATTTCACATATTGCAGATTACAAGGCGGTTGATTGCGAACGTAGACTCGAGCGCAGATCAGTCCGAAGGATAATTGCCGGGTAGTGCTGCCACAAGACCTAGAAGGATTCAGCAAATGCGGTCAGTGATCAGTGTCTGCGATCTTTAATGCTTGGCCGGCTAGCCATTTGAGCTGCTGAAAGTACATGAGAGGGTCGGAGTATGGATGCTCGAACTTTCAACGCAATACGTTCGTCGGCTGAAATGCCGACGCGAGACTCTCACGCTTGAGCTCCTTGATGATTCAACAGTGGAGAGTCTATTCATCCGAAAATTGAGGACTCTCGTAGGCCCTGCATGGCTTTATCTCCTGGAATTTTACATCACCAGTTTGAGGGCGCAGATTTTACAGGGCCATGCTTGCCGCTTACTTTCGTGAGGTCCTGTCCAAATTCTGCTCCCGATGTATCCGGCGGCCGGGAGACAATGTCTTTGCGGAACAGCTATTATCGACGACGGCATGTAAGTAGAACTTGCCTTAAACGTCCTGGATAACAATAATACATGTGCATCTGATAAGGGAGCGCGTTATTCTAGTGCTCACGTCGGCCTAACGTAAGGCTTGCAGCGTGTTTTCTCGATCGCCTACTGCGTTGAAAGAGCTGCGCCATCTACCACGGTGGTCTTATCGGAGACTGGCAGCTCGGCGAAACTATGACATGGAAGCTGTTCTTTTCGCGTCCCATGATAAACACGTTCGATAACATGCCTTCGGAGCGACGGAAGTCGGGATTGCGTAAGAGCACTACAAAGCAACTACAAAGGCCTAGTATGTTCCTTCTGGAGCTGCAAACTAGCCCCGAATGTCAAGCAAAGGTATATATTGTCAACTCATAAGATAGGTACGCATGTGCAAGCTATGTTATCGAGAGATTTAAGCGCCCATATATGTCTTGGCAGTACTTACTTCATCAAAGGTACCCAAATGGACTGATGATTCAAGGAGGCTATGAAAGGCAATTATATCCTTTTCTGCATCATGTTATTGCTACCTCACGCTACTGGGCTAGACGCTCATGATTCTTTTTCGCTCTGGTTCCAATGTGGCGATGGACTTCAATCGATTTCTTGGAAGCTCGCCTCAAAGGTATGACGCAAACGATGTAATAAAATACCGAAGTTGATACATTTTATTACTCTGTATATCCAAGAAGGTCTATATGAAAGTCCTCGAGGTCCGGCTGCATTGCATATTCAGTTATCGCGCCGACTTTCACAGTCCACACGTCCATCGACAAGCTTAGAACGGATGGAGTCCCATGACGGTTCTCTTCCAGAGGCTACAATCCCAAAGGTTTCGGAAAGTTATTGCCTCGGTCCAATGCTCTTCGCTTTCTACTCATGATCGACGATGGAACATCAACATCAATTCGAACCTCATTGTCCTCACCACATTCGACATGGCATCCACGGAACATAAAGGACGTGGTTTCCTCTGTATTCAACTGTACTTGCAGATAGCACTGCGGCGACCCACCCATTTAATTGGAGACACAGGCGGTCAGATGGTGCGCTGCGCTACAATGTGTATGTCTGATCTTCCTGTGGTGCTGGCTTGCTATGACGCAGAAGTTGATGTAGAGAGGCTCGGATGCATAGGATAAGGTCATTGACAAGGACCCAATAGCGGCAGCAGAAAGCACGTTTCTCCAAGAATAGTGGCTACCCAGCCAAGCCACGCTGATTTCTGCAAGACTAAGCCTTGTGTTTGTGTATCGTGTCCATCGCGAATCGTGGTTCTGGACACGTTGCTGTCGATCTCTCATGTCATTTCTTGCTTTTTTGAGGTACGCGATACTTTCATCACTGCAGAGACGTCTCATTCAATTCACCAATGTAGACGCCGGAAAAAAATTCTCTTTTGCTATCAATAGCCAAATATGTGATGTCAGTCTGTTGAATTCAGTTGTTCTCAAGCACCGGGATTCTGATAGTCTGTAAGAGCCAACGTTAAGGCCTGAGGCTTGAAGAATTCAAGATGGACCATGCGGCGCTTGCACCTCTTGGCTACACTTACTCATCCAGGTCTACCAATGAAGTACGGAGTAGTGTACAGTAGAATAGGATATACGAAAGACGGTTTGTCTACAACCCCCTCTCGGAAACTTGGGGTGTAGTGCTACGAATACAGTCCAGTGGCGTCGAAGTAAGCGTGACGCGCGAGTCGTCCTCTAGCCTTGGCAAACGCGCTGTGCAATACCTTATAGATATCAACCGTTACCAATACGCGTTTCGATGTAGTAGTCGATGTTGAACTGAGGTAATGAGATATGTGCGGTACTCAAAATAGACGCTCGTGGTGTTCTATTTATAACTCAGCGCGCGCTGCTGCAAGCGTCGAGTCCGTGGCACTTCGTGCTCATCCATGACCAAGACGACAGTGTAGACCACTTCACTGTGCAACGTTCTCATGCGCATCCGTAGGAGAATAAGCATCATGGCAGATCTTAGGGCTATTCAAACCAAGTATGATTTGCGATCTCTGCGTTATCCTTTCAATGATTCAGCTGCAGTGTTGGCAGCCTTGCAAGTAAATGTTATTTAGATGTGTGTTGGTTGACGTGATGATATGAAAGTGTACTTATCAGATAATTATGCGTAGCAATTGTATGTAAGCAGATGAGATGTACTATATCCGACTATCCGGTGAATTGTGCGCTCATGCAGGAGATGGTTTGAGCCGGTATAGCAGACATTTTACGATTATTGTCGTTTGAAGCGAAATTATCGGCTTCAGGGATTTTACAATGAATAGCAAGGGCGATAATTCCGCGTTAAAGATCGGGAGCCTGAAGACGTAAAATAGCACACCATAGGCGGGGTGTAATCGACAGGACTTAACGGAGCGAGACAGGCGACGGATGAGACTACATCAGTGTGACCAATATGAATGGAACAACCCTCAACGAGGACAATCGATGATTTTTCAGCAAGTATAATAAATACTTGAGTACTTACTTACTGGTAATTTCCCATTATATGGCCACTAATAGATGTCAGGTATATCTACATCTATGTTGCGAAACTTGTGCGAGGAGCGCATGAAGCCAGAGCGCGAAGTTTGTTGTGTAACCGAGCTGAAGATCATAAGTCTTGATCATAAGAAGAGGGTGAAACACGGTGTCAAGCGAAATTCAAGGATCCAGGAAATTTCGCGCGGGTCCTTCCTGACAAGAGGGAGGCTTTGAATGTTTCGACCATCCATCAGAGTAGTTCTGGGCAAATATGCTGGGGTACAGAATGTTCTCCTAAGTTAATTTCACGGCTAGGTCAAAGGGCTAAAAACGTTGCGAAAGTGATGCTGTTGATTTTAGGCGAAATTAAGGCATTTACCTGATCGAATGATATATAGTTATGCTGCCGCGCACAAGAAAGAAATGGAGGAGACTTAGAATCCCAGATGTAATCGCGTTAGAACTTCCAATAGACAGATGTGAAAGGTCAGGTGAGATTCAGACATTCGACGCCATTGCGACACCTGAATCAGAGGATGCACGATTCATGGGGTTGAGTGATCAAAGAGAAAAAATTGTGCATGAAGGAAGGCGAATTGGCTTCCGCGGTTCGGTGAAGCCTGGGCCATCGTCAAGTTCGAGCAAGATTAAAAGCCAGCTAATAGAAACAAGCGCAAGTAGTGTAGCGCATATATGTAGTCAGTGTAGAAGTACTGCTAGAAGGACAAATGAGAGGATTGTAAGAGGTTGACTTGATAGCGATCACATGCGTCTGAACTTGAAGCGGAGATTCAATAGTCACATGGATAATCGGCTACATGTGAATGTCATTGCCGATTCCTCTTTCTCCGCATATATCTCGTTGTCCCCTCTAATTCGTTTACTCAATGCCTACGGCGACGACGACGACCGTAAAGAGCTCTCAGATTTCGCTCAAAGCTGGACTTTCCCCCAGCTCTCCGTCACTGATGAGCTCATCAACATCTTCAACGGCGAAGACTTCGACGAATGCTACCTTGCGCTCGCTGTACAGCCGTGCCGGAAGGGCCTTTGTGCAGCGCGACATTCCCCTCACTTACTCTCTAATACAGTCAGCATTTGGGATATTATATCCTCCAAACAGCATGCCGGATTCGCTTGCAGATCACCGCCGGAAATGGGACATTCTTCGTATCACTTTTGAGTCAACAGTGTACACATCGCCTCCTTCATCTCCTGAGACGCTACCGGAATCGCTACGGGCGGTAATGTCGGAACCTGCACAGGCGTTGGTTATGTCCCTATACAAGCGCTCGTTAGCCTTATTTACACCGACTGGCACGCACAAAGACGCCTCCAACTCTGCATATCTGCCTTCCCAAGTCCTCGCCACGCTGGTTTACAGCAGCTTGAAAGTAGATGCGGTAGATATTGGGCGAGTCATGATTGAGGATTGGCTGGCATGTCGGGAGCCACAGTATTCAATAGACGCTCAAGAAGGATTCGAGGGAGAGGGGTACGCAAAAATCCTTGACCTCTATTGTATTCGTATCTTGCCGAAGCTCGAGCAGTGGGACTACGCCATAGAGTTCTTGGAATACGAAAACGAGATGCCTGAACGCAAGCGCGAGGTAGGTGGCTTCCTCATGTTCGATGCAATATAATTCACATGATTTTGACTTTAGCAACTAAAAAAGACTCTGAACAATCTACACAATCAGGCTACAAGATCTAGTCAAGCAGCTGAGGTCCTCACAAAGTCAGGCCCTTCTTCCCCACGCTCTTTTTCGCCTGCTCCTTCCACCTCCTCCTCATCCTCGTCCCTATCTACAACTTCAACCACTACAGTCGTCCCCACTAACTCCCGCGGTACTCGATTACCTCACGGACTAACAAGTCTCAGCCAAATTGCGCTCTCCCCCTCATCACCACCTTCTATAGCATCAGACGATACAGCGACCCCGCAAACAACACGCGTATCACCCTTACCGTCTCTCAATGGCTCACATCTATCCCCGCGGCAGCGATCAAAGTCGCGCACATTATCCTCTTCCGCAAGCTCTGCGTACTCGGGCCTACCACGAACCCAGCTCGCACATCATGCATCAGCGACGCGGGAACCATTGAGTGTAGCCGCGCTCTTACGCGCGTCTCTTAAACCTTACTTGACTCGCACCAGGGTGACGACCTTCCTGCTATTATTCGTCCTGGTACCACTGATCTCGTTCATATTGCGTATGCGTCGGCGAAAGCTATTGCTGACGACGAGTGCTGCTACGGCCACGGTAGCTGCTTCTGTGAGCACTGCGGATTTAGTGAGGCGGAGGTTGGGCGCTGGAGGCCCGTCGGAGGTGGGCGTAATTGGGAAAGCATGGAGCGAGGTGGTGAGGGTCGTCGGAGATACGGTAAAAATGGCGGGGAGTGGGCTTGTATAATCTGGATCTACCGGATGCATATAAATGGATCTAATAGGTCATATTTCTGTACATCTATGTTCGTGAATTTTATAATGATCCATCTACTTCTTGATTACTGATACTAGTCCTCGAATAGAATGGGCGCTCTCACAGCAACGCCAATGCATTGGCGTTGAGTATGGTTGGTTTGGTCGGAACTTTGAGACGGTTTTGTTGAACTACGATCCATTCGTCGTAGAATCCATTCACTACATGGTATCGTGTACCCTTGGGTCATTTGAGGCTCTTGTCGTCAAAGTTGATATCACCAGAACCGCGTGAGTGTATGGGCCTTCTCATCAACGTAAAAATACAGCGCATTTATGACGGTTTATGAATCAATAAGCTGGATATTTTCAAGAACGCACAACAAAAAAAAGGATTTCAAAGAGGAAACAAGCAAAAAAAGAAGAAAAAAAAGAAAGAAAAAAAAAGCTCTGGAAACCTACTGAACGGTGTTGGCATGGTCTCTTGCAACAACACTCTCCTGAAGATCCTCAATCTTTTCATTTTCAGATATCGCCCTCATGGTTAGTTTATATACTTTCTATAGCCTCTGCATCCATCTCACAGTAGATTCAGCTATGTTGCAAGCAAATGGTATCGCTCCCCTCATGCGCAAACCCTCTGTTGAACGACAGGCAGGACCTCGCCAGCGTCTCCAACAAACGACTTGAACGACAGAAATGAAGGCAACACGCCTTCTGTGAAACGAGAACTGATTGACGACGAGGAAGAGGACGACGAAGATAACGAGGACATGGCTGCCAAAGAACAAGAATCACTCGTTCGTAATCCCAAGCTGACTTCAAATACCGGTTACTGATGTTTCCGTAAACTAGGCTGAACTCGAAAGAGCCAGACAGAAACAGCGTGCTAAGAAAGAGGGAACTCTTCCGAAGAAAAAGAAAGTCAAAACTGAGCCCGTAGCCTTTTTTGACGCCAGGTGAAGTTATCGATTTGACCTAAATAAATGGCTGAATATCGATCTTCTTTCTGTGCACGTCCTTTTACCGTTATTTTTGGATTAATATGTTACATCTCTCACTCCTAATATTCCGTTACCTACTTATCATGACTATCGAGTTCCTTGGCCTTCCATCTCATATAAGCTTTGAGTACTAGAGTCTCGAAGAACCATAAATTATAATTAGCACCTGATCCCAGTCGGCAAAGACCGACGTGGCTCGACGCGTCGAAGTTCATGGTTTCGTCCGCCAACGCCACCACCTACTCAAATTTCGTACAACTTCGTTCTACTATATGGTTTCCCCCGACTCCGATAACCATCTATCTTGCCAAGGATTTGAAGCATGGATCTCTGGATGACGAACCATTGCCTCAATTTGGTGTCGAATGCGATGAATCCAAGAGAGAAACTAGTGCGTGGGTTCCCTCAAAGGCGGGCCAGGTTTATCCCATTTGCTTTGTTGGAAGTGCCCGTTTCTTTACTTGAATGCTTAGTCAATCTTCTAGAGATTTGCAGTGTGTTATCGAAAAACCCACGACGACAAGATTGGCTTTGCATC
>QFFD01000330.1:0-24327 GCA_003314615.1 Pholiota microspora
AGCCGGCAGCCGTGCACATCTTGACCTGTGCTTCTGTAATCGCCAGTCCTATTGCAAGTTTACATTTTGAGGGGCGTAAATAGTAATGGCCCTCGCTCCGGGCTCGCAGCATCCGTCCTTGTACAGAACAGACGCCTGGAATATCGAGAAGACGGAGAACCCATTAAGAAAGTGTCTTGAAAGTATCTGACACTAGGATTTATGTGTGTGTGTGTTGCGTTTCGATTATGAAGCAAGCCGTCAGTGATATACCGCATCTTCTAAGTCTCAGCTGGTTTCTCGCTTCGGAAAGCTCGTCAGCTGGGTTAGCCTTTTGAATCGTCTTTCAAATCCGCTGGGCAAGTCAAACAACTGGTCATGATTTTCCGTTTCCGTGGAAGGTTCATTGACAGAGAGGAGCGCCTTCTGAGTCGATACATGTGTGTAGGCTTCTGTTTTCAGTTTACTTATAGGTTTGACGTTCGATTTCCAAGTTCCGTGACATGAATAGCAGAAGAAGCTCATTCCTCAATCTTGTTTCAGTCTATTTCGTTGATCGCATTCGGTTGAAGAAAACGCTCCTTTGCATATGCTGAGCTATCTGTAAGACTTGTACGGTCATCGCACCCGTCAGACTAACTCAATGGTGTGATGCATAGTAATTCTTAGGCCCGTCAACATCGTATTGAGTTCTGACTGCGGACCGCAACAACGTACCTATGAATAAGATAACAGGAGCATCGCAATACAATGTGCCTTAGATATAGATGGCCACAGAGAAAAAGTATACAGCCCCAGCTCCACTGGGAATAAGAGCGGGGGAGGCCCGGCGATTCCACATATCTCATGCACATGATAGAGAAACTGCGGGCACAGGATGCAATTGCTCTTGGGGGACGGTGTGTCCTGGGGTCCAGAAGAACGAGAAAACCGGCGCTAAAACTGGTGTGCCTCAAAGCTTGGCCCGATTCTAAGATTCTGGATAAGGACGTTCATCAGCCCGATAGCAGAATCGGATCGTAGTTCAAAATGAATGCAAATTTGACGGGATATTGGCGCCGGATCTACGTAAATTATCCCAGCGATTAGCTTGATCCTGATAGCCATTTTCGCCAACCGCTTTGATTCCACCCTCGCTCGAACTCTTCTTCTGAGAAGCGCTGAACTGCCCAGGCTCGGGCTCTCCATCGCATCGCGAGCTCTTCTTCTGTCGGAAGGGAAAGAACGGTGTGCAAAGCATCTGCGAACTCAGCAACGGTTTGTGCATGGAAACCTGCATTTAATCAGAGATGCACACCATGGAAAGAAGGTATTGGCGTACCAGTCCTTTCCCCGTTGAATGGCACAATTATATCCTTCAAAGGACCGCCTGACGCATGCGCAACTGGGATAACTCCAGCGGCCTGTGTGGAAGGTCAATGTTGTTAATGATTGATGAAAAATAAGCCGGACGTTCTCACCATGAACTCAACGACGTTGATTCCAAAATGCTCGTCCACCATAGTGCTGAGACCTATACTTGCTTTCGAAAGCCAAGATAGCACAATAGGGTACGAGGCATTTACGACGAATTCGACGTATGTCTGAGGGCAAGCAAAATTTTTTCCTGATCTGGGCCAGAATTAAAGTGTACTCGGGAACGTACGTCAATGCAAAGTTGCTTTGCAAGTTGTTGGAGTTCTGCGACCCTCTTCGTGTCGCTGTCGTTGCGGCTTCCACCCACTAGAACCAGTCTGACACGGTTATGGGCATTCCGTACATACTCGGGATGTGACTCGACCAAACGATGGAACGCATTCAATTGTGCGCGATGATCTTTCTCCGGACTATGAGAAGTAAACAAGTTAAATCATACAGTAGTGTCATGGATATGTGATGACATACCGGAATTGTGCCACACTCAAAATTATACGCTCGCGGGGCATTAACGCGAAAGATGACATTTCACGAGTATCGCATGGGGGGTAAACGATTCTAGCCATGGCTGGCGCGTTTTGTGAGGTGAATAACTTGAGTCCCACCAACGGCGGAATCATGTGGATAGCTTCTATTAATGGGTCGGAATACTGCAGAATAGAGTCGACATGGCTCTTCGTCCAAGAAGAATTAACCATGACGAAAGAAGCAGTCCGGAGAGATAGCACATAGTAGTACATGAATAAGCGATAATATCTGCACCACAACATCAGATTGAGCTCCTTCGAAATACACAGGCTTACACTCACATCAGCTTGAGACGACTTAATGTCACAGAAGACGAGATCTGATCTACGTTGGTATGCCACTGTTTTCGAGACTTCACGCGCGCGAGCATGTCTGTGCTGATAGTTGGATAATGAACATAGGCGCCGATTGGGATTTGTCCCAGCTGAGCCACAATATGAAAAGTGAATGCGTATCCCATGGTATCTGAATTCAATATAAGCGCAAATCAACTGGATATATAGCATGCTACGGACCGATATACAGATCCGGAATGAGCTTGCTCATTGACTCCCAAGCAAGATACATAGAACCAATACTTTGGCCGAGGAGTGTAAACCGAGGCCAAGTTGCATCCTCCACCAGCCAACGAGAACGAAGAAATATAAAATGAAGAAGTTTTGGATCTAAGATAATGTCAAATCGAGCCTATTGAGCAGATGCATAGCCATTGAGCTCATGCCAAAAAATAACGTGTGATAAGGCTCACTTGGACTTTAGATATTATATTTTCCTTGGTAGAATCGAGATCGCCGCTGTATACAACGCTGACAACGTCTGGATCTGTTCGCTGCATTGCAGCTATAGCAGTCCACAAGACGCGTTCGCCGCCTCCACCGGCATTGCTTTGAACCTTTCCGTAGAATCAGATAGCGCTGTACAGGTTCTCAAGAGATATATTTACCAATAGGGGTGGAAAAATCCAACTATACGTTTACTTGTTGTGGATGACTGGTCCAGCTCGGCAAGGAGGGCAGATCGTCGAGCCAAGTTGGATGAACGCAGGGAATGGCTGTAGACGCGTAGTATGACCCATATGACTGAAAGGGCTAATATAAATTGAGCAAATAGAATCCAAGATAAGCCGAAGACGAAGAACGCGAAGATGTTTGCCATTCTGGTTCACAGTCTTGGCCGTGAAGTAGTGGTAGAGGGATGCGGCGTATCATAGACGACTCAACTGGTACGAATTAAGCGACACGTAATTTGTTCTCACAGGCAGACTTACTAAGCAGAACCGTGTGCATACCTGACTCTTCAACGTCAACGTTTCAACCACTACCTCCTGGGTTTCCTCACATAACTGAAAATCCCCAGGTCTTACCAATCAATTCCCTCCAGTGTTGTTGGACTTGAATTGAACATAAGCCTGGGGTCCGCAGTCCTCGAAACATTTAGATTTAGGAACTTCTTAGAAGCTGTTCTTCAAACCCATCTCATAATCCTGCATCTATACATACCCCACGCTTTGGCTTTCTGTCCTGAGGCCAGACCCCGACACGACTCCTATAATTTCAGACCCTTTGTCTATCTTATTAAAGGTTCGGATTTCGCAAACATCAAGATCTTACACTAAAATAGCCAAAAATAATAATAGCTATATACTTCATTGACAATGGACACCGCCTCTGAGATGACGATCGCCTCTAAGGGAGATTGACGCCCATCACCTCGGTATCGTTATGATCGAGTCATGCAGAATCATATCTTGTCCGTGTGCCGGCCGCAGATTTTGCTTTTCACTAACCTATAATTACCGGACATATATAAAGGGCTGCACCGATCCTCGACGCTCGACAGGGCAGCACTCACTAGCACTGGTCATCATCCTAAGCAAAGACTTTCTCGCTCCTCGTCCACTTCTCATTTTCTTTACTTCGTGGTCACTGCCATAAGCTAGGAAAATGCTTCTCACGGTCGTGCTAGTCGTCACCACTGCCAGTTTCATCTTTACGGTGAAGGCGGCCAACTTTACTAGGGAGGTCGAGAATATCGACGACCACGCGAGCAAGCTCAGCTCCGCAGTAGCGAAGACTATCGCCATCGGAATCAGTGCGTCGTACCTAGCACCCACATTTCTCGTGCTGACTGTATACTTGTCTGTTCACTATAGTCCTATGCGTTTGCGCATTCCTTACGTTCTACGCGTACTGGTCCTGTATCGCGTCAGTTAGGTCCTCTCATCCGACCCCGGTCTACAGTTCCCCGCGTTCTACAGTCGCGCTTCCCATATCAGCCAACGTCAGGTCCCCCACCCTCACCGTCAGAGGCTCTACCCACGTCGCCTTCCAATATGCGCGCTCGGGGGCTTCCACTCCCTCCACAGACGGCGTCAGTGTTGTGAGCGTGCCGTACATGCCTGCTAAAGCGTACAGTGTCAAGACCAAAGTCACCGCCCCCACGGCTGGTCGCTCGGCCTCTTCTGCCAGGATGGCACGTGGTGGACTTGTGGTTTGACGGGCTCACTTTCCACCTTTCCGCCGCCCGGATTCTTCTTTTCCCTCCCAGATCTACCTTGCCAGCACCCGTCCGACTGTGGATGTGGTGTTTTACAGTATACCCTCAACTCGTGACGATAGAGATTCGATCTTCCCGCGTCGTATTAGACCTTGCCTTCTCGCACACAATTTCAACCCAATAACTCTGTCAATTCCGCTGTTGTCGCTCGCACTCTGTATCGTCTTTGTTTTCTTCGCTTTCGGACTATCCCCAGCGTAACTGTTACATAACGCTTCATGCCTGGCAGCACACGCTTACAACACACGTTTTTCTAGTGTTTTCTACGAGCGTGTGTTTGAATCTAGCGTTCGCTGTACTGATATGATTTCAAAGTCCTCTTCTACGGGAACATGGACTGCATACCACGACTATCAAGCGTACTTGTTGTATAAATATCAAACTCACCGTCGGTACCTTATGTGTAAAATATCATATGTAAATATGTACAATGTAGAAATCAAATAGTATCATTTTATCGAAGGCCATGATCTCGAAGGGTGTAACTGGTGAAACCTTTATCTTTGGCATTCAGTCAGTGGGTCAAGGGTAAAGTGACTGATTATTACAACACAACAACTCGGTCAATGAGTACATTATATTACAAGACTAGTGAATGATGCCATTATCAAGGTTCAATGACTGCAGACAAGGCCTTGAGGAGGGTCTCCAAACGGCTGGCTTCATGATGGATCAGAGTGACGTTTTTCTCATAAGTGATAGCCTCTGTAAGTCCGGGGAATGTTGTCGCGCCGTAACCTAAAAATTAAATTGCTGGGTTCAGAACATCATATGATAGCACAGCGAAGGAACTCACCCAGCCATTTTCCAGGTGCCACGCCGAGATGTTTATACCATTCTCTGTCCTTGATTCCGCCTTCGGAAATGAACCCGCGCTCAAACGCGATGAGCTTCTTGTTGGCTTTCCCCACTCGTTGGGCAGCCTTGATGAATCGCCTAATGGGGTCCAAGGGCAGGCCGTTACAGTAGGTCCCATCAAGGTGATCCAATCCTTCTGGCCCGAGAGTGGAAGCATATGCGAGGTATTCCTCCCAAGATTCTGCACTGCGAAGGCTTAGTCGTTGCAATTCTTGTTCTGTGGGAGGAGGGACACCGAATACGCCCTTAATCCAATCAGCTGCATGTCTAAGCGAGCTGATTCGCTTCCTGCTTTGACGAGCACCGCGTCGCCCCGGGAACGGAATGCGCCGAAGGAGCTTCTTGAAGTCCTCTTCAGCTTCGGTTTTCTCAGCGTCAAGTTTAACACTCGATTCCTGGACGGCATGTATAGTCTTGCGGAGGGAAGAAAGTTTGACCTTCGCAGCCTCCTGCTGTCCCAAAGAAGGTAACAAGCTTTCAACTCTATGGAAAAGATATTTTTCAGAGTGCTCAAGAAATTTGCTTTTCCGACTACTTACGTGTCGAGGTAATCTTCCAGTTCCAATGCATACTGAGTGGTATTGAGGGGAAGAATGATGGAATCGGTGAGTCGCAAGCCCAAAAGACCTAGATGTTGGGCAATCGCAACCTAGAACAAAAAAAAAAGATTAAACTACGTCGATAGATGTGCTAACCGTTCAAACTTACATGACGGTGGAAGCCTGGGTCTGCATATCTTTCCTGCCACGCTTGACTGTCGTAAATCGAGTGGTAATGATAAGGAGCATCACTCAGTGTGCCACCGAAACCTTGGTCTGAACTGGCAACTCCGATATGCTGCAAGAAGACAGTGAAATCACTTCCGCTACCAAGAGGCTCGACTCTAGTGTTAGAGGCTTTGAGCTGGCGTTCTTTCGTAAAATACATCTCTAGGAAGTCGGGATCGGCGGTTCCATTCTGGATAAACTCTTTAAATGGGCCTTCACCATCTTTGGCATCCCATAGTGTCAGACTTTTGTCGGTAGGATGAGGGACATCTGACGCAGTTTGTTTGATTAAATGTGCCAGTGAAGGAGAGGCGCCAGTGTTGAACCTGGAGCCTGAAACAGATACATCGACGTTCAAATAGGCGACGACGTGATCCGAAATCCAGGGAGCGAAGTCTTCACCCCACTCGGTACTGCCAATGAGCCCGTACTGAAAGAAAGGAACGAATATGAAGCAGCAGACATAGCCAGATCGATATTATTTACTCACCTCTTCGGCATCCCAACTTGCAATTACAACTGATATTTTTGTCAATAAGTTTATCGCCCAAGTTTAATGCATACTTACTAGTTCGTAATGGTTTCCATCCGCTTCTCAGCAACGCTCCATAGCCGCGGATAATTTCATGAAGAGAAACGGTCCCGCTGGTAGGGTCTGCGGCTCCCAATACCCAAGCTGTAGGTATTTTAACGTGTATCTTCGAGGGGATAACAAAAGGACTACTGACCATCCCTGTGGCATCCGATGATCACGACTTCATCCTTGATATGGCCAGGAATCGCCGCCATAGCATTCCAGATTGGTGTGACTTTCGTGTCAACTAACGAAGGTTTCAATAATTGTCCAATGAGCGACCAGAAAAAAAAAAGGTGCCTACCATGATTGACAAGCCGGATACTCTTCTCGCTTGCTTGACCGCTGAGACGTTTATTTCCATCTGCAGTGAAGATGTATAGATCTTCGATTTCTTCGAGCAGCCTTACTGCGTTTTTCCAGGAAATAGGCAAGCTGGGAATCTTGGGAATATTTGACCCTTCGGTGCGCTCCGCATCTTCATACGCAGGATAGCCGGGAGTAGTAGGGTCGCCAGGGTACGAAGACAGGTACTGTACGCTTCCACGTTGTACAGAAGAAGGGTTCCTGGCAGGACCGGCTGGATAAGGAGAGTAATCATTCTTAAC
The DNA here is from genome assembly GCA_003314615.1 of Pholiota microspora. Lineage (NCBI taxonomy): Eukaryota > Fungi > Basidiomycota > Agaricomycetes > Agaricales > Strophariaceae > Pholiota > Pholiota microspora. Next base: position 7,287 of record QFFD01000330.1, read on the forward strand.
GGTAACATATCCATCGTCCCGTGGGTCCGAAAAGATGAGCACTCCGATGGCTCCAAGCTCCTGAGCGCCTTTAATCTAAGAGATCTACTTCAAGGTATGTATGGGTCTTTTTTCAAGTCACTACTGACCTTGAGTCCTCGGAAGTTGGACCCATAACGAGTCATAACGATTTTGCCGGTGAAATTCGTCCCTTGAGCTACTAATTCATCGTAGTCCTAGTGAAGAAATGAGGCTTGTGGAAATACTTCATAGCTGAATGGACTGACCTCTTTTCTGCCATAGTTCGCATATATTATTTGGCCTGTAATATCACCGTCGCAGCTCAAACCGTGCCAGGCTGGGATAGTTTCCTTGTATTTGTGCGCGTCCGAATCCCGAGGGTCACCGTCTTCAACGAGATCAGCAGTCCAGAGGCTGCTACCATTGGTATCTAGGATTTCTAATCTTTGTTCAACCCCTGTGTTCATGACGGGATAATATGTATCAATCCAAGCACTTGGTCGAGTGGGGGCGCCTGGTCCTGTGAGGAGCAAGGTCGCGTTGCGCGATTCTGGTGTACCGGCTGCGAAGATGGGAATATCGAGAGGTTTCGGAATATTGAATTCATCCTGAAGGAGGTGCAGAATGACCTTGGCGTCTAGGAAATCCTCTGAGCTTCCGGCGAGATGAGGATGGGTAGCATAGGCCCGAGACGCCTCAAGCGCGCTTTCCGCAGTCGGTACAGAACTGTGAGCTGTTGGTCAGAATACGACACTACAGAAGCCGCATAATCCAACTTACAGGAATAGCGCTTCACGCTCTGCAATGGACAGTGGACTATGCGGGTGGGGAAAGTTCTGCTTCCCGGATGGGGACAGTTTCCAAGTCTGGATATTTGCTGGGGGTACGAAACTGCCTACGATAGTCTTTAATAAGACCAAGAACACAAGCAAGCCAGCAAGTCGCCCTAGAGTCTTGCGCAGGACATGTCGTCGTGGCCTACTCGGCGGACTCGAAGGGTCATTAACATGGCCCTTCGATGTTTTCCACGGCGCGTAGGACGCGGGGGGCTGTTTTTCGATATCCATGAATAATTAAGAGCACACAGAGGACCCTTTATATCGTTCCGCATGGTGAGAAAGACGATAGGGTGAGATCATATCACGTCAGTACCTAAGTTGCTTATCGTTGAGTGCGCTCGACGCAGTCAGAGCGGCGCAAGTCGCGTGGAGTCGCGCGTGTGCGTGTGACCGTATGTCATGGTGGCTGTGCCGACCACTGAGTAAATCACCTGTAAATTTGGCGTGCACCTCGACACTCACCACACCATCTCAAATCTAGCCTCCAAACCTTCCTGTTGTTGACCAATAACTTTCTTCCTTTCACTATACCTAAATGGTGTCTCAGGGAACGAAACGGGCTGCTTTCGAGGGTAAAGTTCACCTCTCGGATTAAGTTCTTTTCTCGGAGTACTCACATCGAAGGAACACACCTCCCACAGTTGCCATATTCCTCGCATCTCAAGTGGGCACTATTTTATTACGATGCGTATAAGCAACTTTACTGAAGAGTCTTGGAAGGCAGCTTTGTACTATACCATGAGGGTACGTAAAACATTGATTTCCGTCGCATCTGTCCTAACTTTTCGATGGACTCGAATAGTGGGTCATCGACGCGGTCGCCCCGGATAAGAAGGACAACGTTGTGAAGGCAAAACAAATGGAGGCTCTTAAGCGATTAGGACATAAGGAACTCAACCTCGATGAATACGAACGTATGCCGCTTCAAATTTCCGCACAAGCTTCAATCTAACCCCGCGTTCGGAAATGCAGGCAAAGTTGCGAACGAAGTCATTCATCCAGACGACATAAAAGTAACATTTACAGGTACGTTATGATTTCTTCTCCGCCATTGGCTGTTTTCCCATCTACGCGTTTTATTCTAGATATTGGCGGGCTGGATTCTATCATTTCGTCACTGCGAGAATCCGTCATATATCCCCTCCTATATCCTAACCTCTTCACCTCTTCATCATCTCTTCTCGGCGCACCTAAAGGTGTTCTTCTGTTTGGACCTCCGGGTTGTGGCAAGACCATGCTCGCGAAGGCGCTTGCAAAGGAATCTGGCGCAACTTTCATCAACATTGCCGCATCCGTACTAACCAACAAGTGGTACGGCGAGTCGAACAAGCTCGTAGCAGGCTTATTCAGCCTTGCACGCAAAACCCAGCCCTCAATTATCTTTATAGACGAAATTGACTCATTCTTGCGTGAAAGGACCAAGGGCGACCACGAAGTAACTGGGATGATGAAGGCGGAATTTATGACGTGCGTCTTTGAATTCTACTTCTTCACGACTAGCCTATCTATCCTTCATTTATTACAGTCTATGGGATGGTCTTCTTTCCGGAACTGACCGAATCCTCGTCCTCGGTGCTACGAACCGCCCAAATGACATTGATTCCGCTATTTTACGCCGGATGCCTAAACGATTCGGAATCGGTCTTCCCAACCTCGAGCAAAGGACAAAGATTCTCAATTTGGTCAGTAATTCTCTCTCTCCAATTGCACCCGTTCTAAACCGAGAATTTACAATAGATGTTGAAAGATACGAAAGTGTCGCCTACATTCTCTGTACCAGTCCTTGCAGAGCAAACGGACGGGCTCTCGGGATCAGATTTGCGTGAATTATGTCGAAATGCAGCCATGGCTCCCGTACGTGAATTCATGCGAAGCTCCACTGTCAATCACGATGCATTGGCCAGAGGGCAACTGGAAGTACGTACTTATAGTTTTCTACGTCTGCCCCTACCGTGCTGAATCATTGTAATCAGGGCTTTGACCTACGACCTTTGACTGTGGAAGATTTCTTCTCCCATGACGGATCAAGTCCATTGCCTCCAGTAACGGCCGATGACAGGTCACGGCTGAACGATGAACCACTTGACTGACGATCCCTTCCTTGATTATCTACTTTTTAGACATACCACACCACTCGCCTTGTACCATACAAATATTGGTTAATAATATTGAATTCTCGGTTGAAACTGGAGCACCGAAAACATATACATCGTTTCAACATCATAAAATGCAACATACAGTTTCGACACAACTTCTCAAACCGGGGTAGCAAGCGTTAGGTTGTTGAGGAAATTCATGCCCTCCTGGCGGTAGGTGTCGGTTGAAATGGTCAGCGGAATGAGGCCGTCAAGGAAGGTCAAGATCTTTCGCTGCGACAGGGTGTATTGTGGCCACTGGAACCCCGAGGCAGAGTTGGGGTTCAATGTCGACGCAAAACGAATGAGATAGTCTCCCATCTCTCCCCCACCGTAGACGTTCAGGATATCGGAAGCATGCACAGATCCCAGCACAGGGAGGGCTTTTAGGCGTTTGCTCACTGCATTATCAAATCATGACAGCGTTAGCAACTGGTCATTTGAAAGTTGCAATGCAACTCACGGAAGACCCAGACGTTCGGGTTTGTGGGCAACGTATTTTGGAGTAAAAAGCGGCGGGGTGCTTGGAAGACGCCATCCCCTTGGAATGCTGCAATACGCTTTGATTGAGGAGTCAAAGCGTTGAGAATACCAGTGTCGAAAGGCGACCCTTGGGTGATATCTGAAGGATACAAAGCGGCCAATGCCGTGATATCTGCAAGAGAGGACCCTGGTAGGAACACAGTGTTTATGTAGTTGATCAACTGGGTGTTGGTTCTGCCAGAAAGAGATAAATGAATTATCCTACGCATTGGACGCTGAAAACATACGTGACGTTCAACGTGGACAAAGAAAACAGAGTCCCCTCATCGTCACAATTTCCTAAGATAGTGGAAGACGTCAGAGTGCTACGAGCAAAAGACAAGGAAGTCCCCTCACCTGTGATGTACGGGATGTTAGCTACCTTCCCCTGTTGAACCAATTTCTGTGGGTTGTCTGTCAGGAATACGCCATCAGCTCGCGGAAGCCAAGCTAAATTCAATGACTAGAGTTTCCGGTCAATTTCATACCTTTGACTTCAAGATAACAGGAGTGCTTGCCTGATATGAGAAGATTCCAGGAGTCTTGTTGATGGCAGATTTCAAAGAGGGATACGAGACAGTTCGGAGGCAGGCCAAGGTGTCTGCAGCACCCGAGCAACCTGTATTAGACACAATCGAATCGTAATATTTTTGACCATGGGTGATGTCGCCCACAGGTACCGGAGCTCCAGATTCCATAAAGGCAGCGCGGAACAAACCCTCGGTTTTGCCGCCATTCGCCAACATATGAAGAGAAGCAGAGATGGCACCAGCAGATTCTCCCCAACTGCAAGCAAGAATACTCAGCAGCATGTCATGAAAAAATGGAAGGTAATCTTACATGGTAACTTTGGTAGGATCACCACCGAACTGCGTGATGTATTTTTGTACCCATCTGAAAGCTTCACGTTCTAATGAAACAAATTAATTCCACTTAGCGCGGATTTGAAAGACAACCCTCACGGTCTTGAAGACCAAGATTCCCGACACCTGCATCCTTGACCTCCTTCGAAGCCAAGAACCCGAATCCTGACCGCACAATAAATTAATTCGAAGGGGCGCACAGTCTAGTAGCGATTTACCTGTAAGTCTATATAAGAACAAAGTAAGTACATGACAATGAATGATCGAGGTAACACCGACCTATAGTTCATGCTGACATAGACTACCGGGCTTCCCAGATTTATGGAGCGGGAGACGATCAGACCACCATCGTACCTAGTAAAAAAAAGGCCAAAATTGGGTTAGAAAAAGTTATGGCATATGGAATGAAATCGCTCACATCGAAGGGCTACCAAGTTCAAATCCACCTAGTTAAGAAGACATGAGCTTTTTGTCACTTGGTCCACGGAAACTCTAGAAGTTGGATATACTAACCTCCGAAAATCCACTGAGGACAAAATGGAATTAGAATCGGTAGCAGTAACTGAGGGAAACTGCATGCTTACAACTACAACCGGGAGTTTGGACGTTGCTGTTGCCGTTGCGGGTTTGACGACGTTGATACTTAGGCCTGGAGAATAAACTGTCAGAAAGAATGCTGCTCTCTATCATACATGGAAACTTGCAGTCTTCCGCGTCGGGAAAAATCTGGCCGAATATCGAATTCGCGATGTAATCGACAGCGACAGCGGCTAGCCCGGTGAGTATTGGTAGTGCAATAGCCTGTTGTCCGCACGATGGACCATAAGCCGTTGCGGTGTACGTTCCATTGTAGGCAGGGATTGTCTGAGGCAGTCGGTAACGAAAATCTCCGACTCTATATGGGGCCGGAAAAACATCTCTGAATATGCTGTACACCTCAACTCGTACAAGAGACTCACGGAGGTTTGGCGAAAGGGATCCCAAGAAATTTCGTAGACACGCCATCGGTGGTCCCAGTAAAGACACCGTTGTCCAACTGCACAGTGGGAGCCGCGGCATTTACAAAGGACGCAAGCAGCCCAAAGCTGACGAGGAGCAGCGAAAACATAGCAGGGTTTTCGGGTGTGGTAAAATTTGAGTTACTAAGCCTTTATGTAGTGTAGAGTTCCGGTCCCGAAGGAATGAGGAGGCCATGGCGTTTGCTAAAATCGGGTCACTCCAACTTGGGCCCCATCCTATCCTTGATTCAGAAATATTTTGAATGTCATCGTGTTCGTTAGCTACCTATTTTCTATTGGCTTGTATGGGTAATGTGACAGCCTGTGAGGCAGTGGCAAGTGGCGCATGTTTTTCGTTATAGTGAAGTGTTTTCAGAGCCAGGAATACAAGTGAACTTGGGCTAGTCATAAGACAAGATTTGCTGATTGCCTATCGGAATCTGCGCGTTGAAGGGCGGGCGCCTTGGAATGTGTAATCACAGGAATGCGACACGACCAATGAGAAGGGGTCGTCAACTTCATCTGGGAGAATATTCGGAGGCCGACATGAAAAGGAACCCAAGGGTTTTTGTAAGCGTACAGGACTGCCGCAGTTTTAGAACACATGGGAAAGGTATCCGCGTGCGCTACAATCCATGTAGACTTATAACGATAGTCATCTGACATAGGTCAAGGGTTCGTATCCTAGGCGCAAGCGATCAAGAGACCAGAGTAGGACGAGGAAGTTGGCATCAAGAGTAAGCATCCAGCGGTTTGAGAGACAGGTCCGGTAGCATGAAGAACGTAAGCGCTAGAGACGTGTTAGTAGAGAGAGTTAAAACTTCAAAAAAATAAATTGCTTTCCATGAGTTTATTGATCACATGACAAGGACTGCAAGCGATAATATTAATATTCATTGCTAGAATTAGTATTTGTCCTGTTTTGAGCGCTTCAGAAGTCATGGTATTTTTTTTCACAGAAACGGGGAATCATTTCGATTTGGTAGAGTGTCTAGTTTGCATGTGAATATGTCACCCTGGAAAAGTTTACTAAAAGTTTAAAGGCAACCCCGCACAGCGAGGCCGCGGCGGCCTGTTCAACGTCTACTACTTACCAAGTACTTGAAGATGACCTCCCACTCTGGCTTATATGCACGTGTCGTTAATACCCAGAGGGATTAAATATATCACATGGAAGAATACGAGTACAAACGTTCGCCTGCTACACCTCAAGTAAGTACACAACGAAGCGGACCTAAGGGAAGCCTGACGGAGGCCGGAAGGCGTTCGAATCTGGGGTAATCTGGGGTATATTGTCCCCGACAATTGTATCCGTCGGTCTAGTTCATCCTCCGTTTTCCCCTTCACAGTAACATAAGGGCAACAAGCGAGCCAATGAGGATATTTACAATGGCGAGCGACTTATGAGGGGAGGAAGCAGAGCTAGAAGTAGGCTGTGCCCCTCCAGCAGACCCGGTACTGCTCGACGTGCTTGTAACGACTGGCGCATCAAGGAGACTGGGGCAGGTTGGGGATGCCAAGACGCCACCGTAATTGCTGGCTACCCAGAGGACCACACCATTAGTCCATCCAAATCCTGCCTGTGTAAAGCATAAGTGGTCAGTTAAATTCGCTGCCTGATAATTTCAGGCCTACCTGGACAGTATATTCTCCTCCCCTTCCAGCGGAATCAATATCAAGGATAGAGAATTTTTCGAACATCTAATCACTGCATCAACAAAGCAGTACCAGCAGTGACGAAAAACTCTCACATTTCCAGTATTCGTCTGGCTTTGCGTGACGTTGAGCTCTTCGTTGGACAGCCTCGGCAATAGATCAGGTATAGAACCGCCTGTTGCGTGCCTTCGTTGAATGGAAAAAAGTCAGGTTTTGATAGAAAATGTTAAGAAGCATGATGATCACCAGCTGCATAGAGCGCTTGAGAAATAACGATTCGCCAACTGCCTTTGTAAAGAAGCAGCCCAGCCTTCGCCATTGACGGGGTTTCCTCCATTTGCAACTGTTCCATTGCCACTATTAATATCAGCAGCCGAGCCGGTGGTGGAAGCGTTAACAATCGCGGCTCCTCCATGGAGAGGTTGCCCAGGAAGTGAGGTCTCGTCAAGGCCAAGTTGTCCAGCGGGGATCAGACTGAATGTCGACTCGTTCGCCGCGGGGGCTGGAATGGGGTCTTTGGTAATATTGGCTGGAAGGGCTTGGAGAGCACTAAGTATGATGTACTGATGATTGGGCCAGCTGTTTGGTGCATCCCTGAAAAATACGGTGTTCAAAAGGGGATTCAATAAAAGGTTAACTTAAACTCACCATTGAAGCCCAGTGTCGATAAAAGTGGACGGGAACGTTCCATTATACCTATTGAGTACCAGGTTGACAGAAGAGAAGACTTGGAACGCTTTACTAGCATCCTGTTCCACTTCAACCGGGATGATACCGACCCAGAAGGGGTAGAATGCAGCGACACTAAAAACGGTATTCCTGCTATTGGTATCAAGGACGAAGTCATAGAACGCCAGCTGCAAGTGAGGTTAATTTAGGTCGTGCCAAAGATAGTGATAAGATATATATACTTTTTGTGAATCCCAGAATAGATCCAAAATGCCGGCCTTGAGGGCAGCAGCTGCGGCATTGTGACGAGCCACTGCACTGGCGTTCGAGGTGCCATAAAGATTTGCGAGCAGAACATGATTTTTGTCTAAACAAGATTAAGTGCCGGGCCAGAATCGAGACTCACTTGGGGACGACTCACAGTGAAGGCTGTTTAGATCGACAGCAACAGTATTCCTGACATTCAAAGCCACCAAACCGTCATTGACTTTGGAAGCAGAGAACCACCGCACAGTGTAATCCCATCCGGTTTCAGCGCCGCTGGCGAGTTCTGCATATAAAGCAGCCTTTTCGGTTTCATTCAAGGGAGGGTTAAGTGTAGGATCGTTGGCAGTTTGGTAATCTACAAACAAACTAAATTTCACCACGAAGAATAGTGAAGAAGAAACGCACCTGTTAAATATGACTCCGGGCGCGGAGCAGTGTTGTTGACGGAGTAATGGAACATCGTGAAGGTTTTCTTGGAGAATGGACTTGTTACTTGTACAGATCGATTGTCGGCCCACCACTTCAACTCTTTCTGTAATTTGTCAAGCCGTTAGACCGATGGCTTCAAAAAAAGATCCCCATATTCACCTCTGCTAGAGGAAGTGCTCGTGTCAAAATGCTTCTGTCACCACTCGCTTTGACATAGTTCGACAGCATCTGTCGTGGAGTCGTATTTTGTCAGTGTATATTGAAGTCTAAGAATTGCCGACCTGGATAAACAATGGTGGTTGAGATCTATTTAAATCTAAGGGGGAAAATAAGCACCATATTGTGTATGTGTATTCGAAAATGAGGTGACGCACAGTATATACGGCCTCCATTCGGGATGAACCCAAATTGATCAAGTTGATCCATGAAATTTTGGAGAGTGTCATTGGCCACAGAAAAAAGTTGGGATTCGATGAGTCCTTCGACTATCCAAAAGCTGTCCCAATAATATATTTCCCTGAAGCGCCCACCTATACCGTGTTAGAACAAATGAATAGTGGTCTTCTACGAGGACGTACCAGGAACGACGAACGTATGATTCAGAGGAATTAGAGAACTTTCGCAATTTCCGCTGGAGCCGCAGATTGTAGAGGCATTCGTCTTCCGAGCGAGTTGTGCCCAGAAACCATTCACAGTGTGAGCGAATGCTTTGGGGAGCGGTTCTGTGACGTTGTCAAGGAAAGGAGGGGAAGGATTGAAATCAGGCAATACCGCGCCTTCCAACTCTGTCCCCTCGCCTGTGAAGTCTGCATCCACGAAATTTACGACCTGTCCGAACGTAGTGGAGCTTGAGATATTTTGGAAATCCGCGAGAACGGCTTGGGAGTTTTTGCTTGTTGGCTGTGAGAGAGTTGGTCAAGGGCCGACGTCAGAGTATCTAGACTACATACCTTGTCCACAAATGTCTTGTCATCTGGGTATAGATTCGCAATACCGACTGTTTGTAGCAGCTGATAGCAATCGGTATGTGAATGAGTTGTGCAAGGAATTAATTACAGGACTGACTGATCCCGCACAGAATATTTCTGATGGACACCAAGCTTGCGTAGGTGGGAGAGGAGCTTGCGACGGCAATGCAGAATCTAACGCTGCAGTCGCACTCGGGACTGAAGTTATGATAGTAAGGGTAGGCGGCGCGGTGTCCGCCCCTCCGGGAGCAGTCGCCGTCGACGAAGATGGATGAGTGGAAGTGGCAGGGCTGGTTGTATTAGCACTGGGAGTTGAGGATCCTGCAGGAAACGCGGACGAGAGCATAGGCTGGTTGGCTATAACATGCAGAAAGAGAACAGCTGCGACCAATGTAGGTGCCATCTTGGAGCAATGCGTCGACTCTACGGCACAGTAACAGGATAATCCAGTCGTCAGCAAACACGAAGAGCAGACCCAATCTAAAGAACGTACCTCCACAGCATGAAGTAAACCATGGCGCCGTCCATCGACCTTTATAGTGAACTTGGCGAGATATGACATGGGTGCATCAACTGAGATCCCCGAGTCCATTGGCGTCGGCAAAGACGGGGATGGAGTGCCAAAGAAGCAGGCTGAATGGCTGGAGCTTGAGACAGGTGATCAGTGAGAGAATTACAGGACAAGATCCATGCGACATGTTGTGCATTCCGGGGATCGTTCGCGATACGCGCAACGCTAACTTTAGTTGACTTTCGTCGTGGTCGCTCTTCTTTTAGACTGCCCCACACGTCCCCCGCATTCATGCGGGGGTGATATCAATCCTACGCAGAGCACTCGAGCATGATTTGACCTTCTCATCGCCAATACTGCTCATCGCGGAGTGTGATTAACCTTGAATGAAAAGGTACGATGCTTCCACAGCCCTCACATCCGAGGTGGTTGAACGATGGGTGTCGGAGTTGCTAATCATCCGAAGGCTATTTCTCTCAACGCTGCCACGAATAGGAACGGGATTGGCAAAGGAAGAAGATGCCTGATGAGGTGCGGATGGATGATTTACAACTGATGCTCCGAATAGCGGAAATGGCGGGACCAGGCGCTACACATCAATGATCAACTAAATTGGCATCATATATTCCCTTGTGTCAGTTTACAACGATTCAAAATCTCAGAGCTTCAATTAGTGAAAATGTCCAACGTTCAGCATCTGGCCATTACAGTGCTGGGCCAAGCGCTCAAATCACTTTTGGAATATAAGCTGCATATGGTCAGTTTCATGAGGGTAGCGAAATTCTGCATTCCAACGGCCGGCGGTTGCTATTTCTTCGTAAACCATTCCTGAACCTGTACTGGATTTCATTGACACTGGACGAGCGTGCATGGAAGATCGTTAAGTAACGGTTCTGTCGCATTCATCTTTTTATCTTGTTCACAGGAATAATACTGTCGTCGCACCCTAGATAATATGATCAATGCGCAACTACGTATGGGTTGAAAGGCTGAGTACTCAACGAGGAAGAAGCCAATTTTGCGAACACCGAAGGATTTCTTGTTCCAATTTCGGATGTCAAGTCTTGCACAAACACTCGTATATGCGAGATAGAAAAATGGAAAAGCAATATCATTTACATCTCGCGAATTGAATCGAAAGGTTGAACTCACGACACGCCCCCCATGTAGTATCCCTCTCAGGCTTGTCACGCAAAGGAGTGGTTCCATGCCAACGCGTAAAGTACTATGATACTCAGAATAATCCACATGCATCTCAGCAAAAGATAGTCTAATACCACATAACGCACCTGCGCCCCCATGGTGAGCATCGAACATTTACCCCTCCTAGAAGCTCACAACGAACAAGACCTAGTCGGCAAGCATTTTATCCGTGAGCAGTCCTTCGTTGTATGCCATACTCTCGAAGATAATCTGCCGCCAAACATTAACTACTAATTCTGTGGCCTCTTCTTCTAGAACCTGTGGAAGTGACGAGAGAGTTAGACCTGGTCAATGCCATTGATGATGAACATGGGATGAAACGCACAGGTTCCAAACCCTCAATAAGCTTTTGGGGCGGTTTGTGATCTTTCAGATGCTCTAGCACGAACATAATGAGATCTTCCTCTTCCATCTCTCCGAGATACTTGACCATTAACCGCTTCACCAAGGGCTCTAGTTTACGGTCAATTATTAACTGGAGCAATTTGTCAGTGAAGTGGCTCAAGAAAAGCAGGGAATATGTGATTCTCACATCGCTAAGCCCGTCCCATCTAACTTTGGCCTTGAATAGAGTTTCTTTGTCATGGGGGACAGACTGTCGTATTCTTTCCAATCTTTCTTTCATTTGTGCTCCCGTCTCTGCCACGCTGAAGTCCAGCTTCACGAGAGGAGCTCGTCGTTTCTTGGCGCCATCTTCCTCCTCTTCATCGTGAGCGAATACAGTGGCCTTTTCCTTTGCCGGAGGTTCCTTCTCCTTTGCAACAGGACCAGCAATTGAAACATTTAATCGGACGGGGGCACCATCATCCAAGAGCAATCCGGCTTTGCGCTGTTCCTCGGCCAATGCTTGCATCTCGTCCATTTGTCTTGCCAAGAAATCTTCGGACTCTCTGCGAAGATTTTCAGCCTCCTGCTCCTCGAATCTGCGAGATTTCTCATCCGCAGCCTCTTCAGTTTCTAGCCGTCTTTGGCGAAGATGTCGCCAACGGACACTATGGACTATTGAGTAAAAAGAAACATATATGTCATTGAACTCACCGGTCAACGTAAAATAGTTCATCGCTCTCATCATCATCCCACACCTCCAACCGTGCTTTCATTTCAATCCGATCGCGTTCCTCTGCTTCTTTCTGTGCACGTTCACGGGCAATGTTCCGCTCCAACGCCAAGATACGTGTCCTCTCTCGAGGTTCGTATCTCCGTTCACGCTGTAAAAGATGAGAAGAACATAAAGAAAGCAAGAACTGTTTGCGTACGTCTTTGTAAGACAGTTCCTCTTCTTGGCGCCTTTGTTCCTTTCGCTCTTCTTCTAGCTCCTCGTCTGTTTTTGCGACTTGCTCCCTGTCAAGTCCCGAACCATCCCTGCCGGCACCGCCATCTTCAGCTTTTACGAAGCCAACGGGTTTGCTATATCCTTGAGCACTTTTGCCAAATGCCTGAGGCTTCGTTGATGCAGTCGGAGATTCTTGCCGAGTCTGGGGTTTTCCCCACTCGCGCTTCGGACCGCTTGGAGCTGCCGACATATTGGGTATGCTCTCTCGAACATCTCGCATTTTTTCCCGCTCGCGCTTTGCAGCACGTTCTCGGAACTGTGCAATTTCGGATATAACAAGACCTCGTTGCGTTTCTGGAAGATCTGCTTCTTGTAAGTCGTGGAGATGGGGTGGTATAATGTACTTTTCCTTGTCGATTAGGCCACTATTTGCTGCATCTTGAGAAACACGGTTGATATCAGCGACAAACTCGTCGATTTTTGTCTTAGCCTCTTGTTTCTTGGCCTCCTCAGCCTAAATTAATTACAGTTTAATGAGAATTTTGTACATGTTACACTGAACACTTACATCAGTTGCCATTTGATTAGCTTGATAACTATCAAGGAAGGCACGAGTCTTTTCATCTGCTTTGACCTGATGATTCGAAGTAGGCGTGAAATAAAAAGTCAGAGTAGAAGGAAGCGCACCAGTAATTTCTTGTTAGCGCAACCGTCTTCCAATGCAGGTAGTTCAACACCGTTCAACAATGCAATTGCCCGCAGAGCACCTGCTGGATCCTCAAATTCTGCGAATCCGAAGCCTTGTGGTTTGTTTGCTGGAGTTATAAGGCGCTTGAACGATTTGATGGGCCCGCACGCCTAGATTGTATATGATTTACGAGCTTCAATCAATAGAAAGGGTGAGAAGCATACATACCGACAAAAGCTGGTTGAGAAATGAATCCGTGATGCCGCCTGATATCGAGCCGACAAACAATGTCGTTTGTTGCTTCTGCGCCGCAGGGGGCATGAATTGCATTTGCTGCTGCTGTGCAAGAGCCGACATTGAGGGACCCTGACCGTAAGACGGCATAGGTGGACGCAGACCAAGTCCCATCCGATTTTGCATTTCAGCAGTTGTGTTCAGCGATCAAGACGTTCTAGATCATCATGAGTGACAGCTGCTTGGACTTGAAAAGGATGCTTACATGAAAAGGATATATTTACTGGATACTGAGAGATGCAGAAGGAGGAGGAAAATCGGTAAGTGGTGGTCAGTGAGCAAGTGGCAAAGTCGTTATGTAAAGTCATTCCCACGGCAATCATAGAGACTTCGACGCTGTGCTCTCGTCCTTGTCGTCTGTGCCTCCCACTATTTACAATGGTTCTCTTTTTCAAATCGAATTGTGAGTTCCGGGTTTTCTCCATATTCCGAGTAATCTTATATTTTCTGATAGCTGTGTCCACATCGGTTCTCATCTACATGGGCCGGGACAAGGTGGAAAGTGAGGGAGGCACCATATCGCAATCCTTGGCCCAGCACTTAAGACCGTCCATGTTGCAGACGAAGAACTCATAAAATTTGCCTGGCCCCAAGATATCTGGTTCCATGTCGACAAAATATCCTCAGCACACGTCTACTTACGCATGACGGACGGAATGTCCTGGGAAAGCATTCCAGAGGCCTTGTTAACTGACTGTGCTCAGCTAGTGAAGGCAAACTCTATCGAAGGTGTGTTCGGCTATTCAGGATACGATTCTTCGGATTCACACTCGTTGTACAGGAAACAAGAAAGACAACTTGACTGTCATCTATACACCTGCTGATAATCTCAAAGTATAACAGAACCTATTCTTTTCAACCTCTTGAATTAATGGTCATATTTAATCAGAAAACTGGTGATATGGCAGTCGGACAAGTTTCTTTTCACAATGATAAAAAGGTGCGAATCTTTGCTTCTTACCCTGACTTGCTCTAATTTAATTATCTAGGTCAAACGAGGTATGGAAGGTTCTTCTTCATCAACCTCTCATTTCGCTTCAACTGCATCACCACCTAAGTATATGTCGTAAAACGCGAAAACACAATTGTCAATCGACTAAACAAAACCAAGGAAGAACGAGTAGTCGATCACGAACAAGAACGTATCGATCGTATCAAGAAGGAGAACGCGATCAAGCGTGCAGCGGCAGCAGAAAAGGTATGGAGACACGCTGCACGAGAGGATGTATAACTAATGCCCATCTAAATCCCAGAAAAAGCAAGATGCCGAAATAGCAAAGGCGAGAGAGGCAGAAAAAGCTGCGCGGTCCTACGACTCTCTGTTCAACGTAGAAGAGGACGAGAGTGTCCCATGGAAGACTGGACGAGAATTGGAGGAAGATTTCATGTAATATGTGGCTGCTGATACGATGCCAATCTGTATCAAATCTCTGCTTTGTTGCTTTGTTTTATAACCGGAAGCCGAATATCGAATTCGCGCACTGAACTCATGCTATGTCCAAGGGTGTTCAAACGCAACTCTTCGCTTCTCACCTCTGGGACAGAACACAAGTTACTGTCACGAAGACTACAAAAACGGGTAGTTTGTTTACTGGCAATCTGCTACAATTGCAATCTCACGAATCACTACTGGTCTATGACTCCGAGTCAATTATGACTCACTCATTTTACCGCCCTGTAGTTGTTCTACTTATATCACAATTAATTGGCTCAAAATATTTGTAGCATGAGGTCTCGACGTCGGACTGTAGCTTGCACAGGCTTCCTGGCAGATTTACAGATCATCAGACAGTCTGCTTCGTATTTCCCAACATAGCTCATGATCATCTTGGGATCTAAAGATCCCTCTGAGAGGTTTGCGTAGTATACGGTCGCAAGAGAAAGCTTTGGAACGGACCCAGAACATGATACGTACTACTGAAATCCAAGATGGTTACATGTAGAATACATCAACAACTCAACGCTGGACTCAGTGATGTTGGATTTATACTTATAATATAAGAGTGTGGCGTCTCATTCCCAGGCCCCCACATATCGTCATCAAGCAGGCGCGTCCCTGAAAATATGACTCGACGAGGTACTGGCCTAATTTGGCACGAAGTGCCTATGTAGTAAGGCGCTGCGGCTCGGTGGCATTAACAACTCGGAGTACTGCGCCGCTGTAAGGATCCACAAGGTCGCGTTTATATGCATGCATACGAAATATCTTGAGTCTTCTTAGAACGAGGGTTATGACCCAGGATTTGGGAAGTTGGTTATGCGGTCCCGCAGCCTAAGTACTCGGAGAAAGTGATTAGAGTACATATGTATGTACTAATACTAGAGTATGTATATTGCACCTAGGCTTGGCGATGACTGAGGTACCACATACGAATCCCATCGAAGGGTGTGTATAAGACCTTGAATCCCTCTGGTTCTTAGGAAAACCGAAGCTGTGAAGTAACACGTATGTGTAGTCGTATGACTTCCCAGGGAGGGTTAGGGGAACATATTTTTATAGATAAATGACAAGTACACAAAAAAAAAGCGCCCATGTATACAAGTGGATATAAATAGGACATCGCATAGATAACTTCGGCATACACTGCTCTCAGACAGTAGATCATGAAATAAATAGATAGCAGAGCACGGGGGTTTTCAAGTCGAAAGATCACAAGGCTGGGAAGAGATTGAATTCAGAAACACCACAAGCAAACCGGTCAGATGCACTCACATATAACAGAACAAAGATCTGGACAAAGCAAAGTATCTAGGCATCGGAATCTTTCGTTTCTTTGGCTTTTCCTGGTTGGAAAAACCTGAGAAACAAAGGGGAGAAAGAAGGGGGACACAAACCTTTGAAAAGAGTCTTCAGGATAGATGATTTAGGCTTGGACTTCTTGCGAGTCTGCTCCGTACTAGTACTAGTAGAGGAGATAGCAGAGCCCGAGGTCGAACTATCGCCTTCCGAGCCTGTGGATGAAGGTGCGAGGGTGGCCTGAGAGTCATTGGGAGTTGAGCCACCCACTGAAGATGCGGGGGAGTTTGCAGGCGATGCCAAAGGGGAGTCTGGTAATTTCTTTGAAGGCCCGGCTTTGGGGGAGGGCAGTGCCCCTCCAGTACCGTAGCGCGATTGCAAGGCGCTCAAAGCGGCGGCGTAGTCCTTCTGTAAAGGCGCCGCACGAGAGGTCAGAGGAGACGTCGAACTAACGGTGGTAGTCGACTGGAAGGATACAGTGGAGGCGTTGGAATCTTTGGAATCGGAGTCGGTGGCTTGGCTGGTCATAATGATGAAGTTAGCTGGAAAAAAAGGGCTGTGGCTTGAGATGTCTTTGGAATAAAGATTGGACCGTCTTTTATAGCACAGAGGGGAATTCCAAATAATATATTAAAAAGCACTTTCAAGGGTCGGTCCGTAAGCCACAAAGTCTAGTTTTTCTGCAGACAGAGATAGATTCTGCGTGCGCGTCGTCCCGATGCAATCAACATAGTCGTCCGCGTGGTGAGCATTGGGTCGAGTCATTATTTTGAGGGAGGAAACAAGTAAAATGCTGCGCAACCGACCTCCCTTGCTCTCGGAAGAGTTCCAAACGGTGGCTTGGTCAGACATTAAGAGGCCCAATGTCAAAGGACAATTGTTAACCTGGTAAACACATAATTAAATGCGAATGTCGAATGATGAATCTATGTCTTGACTGATAGTGATCCTATGAAATGACGTTATGCTTTAAGTATCCGTGACGCCTC
>QFFD01000334.1:0-41978 GCA_003314615.1 Pholiota microspora
CTGGTAGAGCCAGAGGGGATGAGTGCGAGGCGGACGTTGAGCGCATACATTCACAACCGGGGATCATACATCTGCATGCCGACGGTGGCAAGGACAGGAGACGCAGCTCTGATGCTCGGGAGGCCGCCAGCGACGAGTACGAGTTGTATGGTCACCCTGGCGTCAGACAGCTGCAGTCTGAGGATGTCGATGACATTGACAGGAGGCGCAGCGCTGATGCGAGAGACAGGTCTGAGGTCGGCAGCCCGCGTGGGTCCCTTGCCACATCCTCCTCTTTCCGCGCACCGTCCAGCCATGCAGCGCCCTCCTCTTCGCGGCATACTCCCTCTGATATTATCTTCGACTCCGCCCCTGCCAGCGTCGTTCGCAGCAGCGACCTTTCTGCCTCGTCTTATGCCCCGTCTCCATCGCTGACAGCGAAAAGAAGAAGCGGATCACCACCCTCGCGCAGATCTTCACGAAGCTCGCCGCACCTTGTCTCCGCGGCCGACCACGAGCTCCCTCCTCTTCCATCCTCCATGCAGTCATATCATTCCCATTCGCCGTCTTCGACACCTCCGCCCCAGAACTTAATTTCGCGACGTCCTTCCCCATCACCGTCATCACCTACGCCCGTCGCTCTCAGTCCAAAACCGTCCATGAAGTTGACTGGCAAGCATCCACCGCCCAACTTTGCCTCGCCCTCTAGCAAGATTTCTCTGGTGCCCTCTGAAGGCGAAGACATGGACGGTTTCCACGTGCGCAATACATACGCTCAGCTTGAGGCGTCTGGCGTCAAAGGCGACGGGTACGAGGAGGGCGTTGAGCGCACGCGCGCGCGTGTCGGCAACAGCAGGACAAGCCAGCTGCAAGCAGAGGAGGCACTAGGCGATGGACAAGAAAAGAAACGCAGCCTGGATCCGCGCGAGATACAGCTACTGCAGAACGTGGATCGGTGAGTATTGTCCGGCATGTCTGAATTGATTAATTTATTGCGATAATAGCTACGGATTTTTTACCATCCCCTCCCATGACCGCCTTATCCTCTTGCCCTCTACCCCCTTCCTTAAGAAACTTTCTCCTGTCGCCGCGGGTCCGAATAACATTTCGCCCAACGCACACTCGGTCACCCGTCTGCCACCTGTCTCAGTGTCACCGAAAGAAACCGCACGGATTGCCAAATGGACACGCATGCTCGTACCACAGAAGAGCGCCTTTGGAGGTAACGTTGAAGCCTGGACTGTGCGTCCATCAAAGGAGGCTAAGTTGCGCGAGCGCATATACAAGGGTATCCCGGACCGCTGGCGACGCGCTGCATGGGATCTTTTGATGTCGCGCTCTCCAGGCGTGACGCCCCAGATGTACGAGCGTCTTGCGCATGAGTATCGCGAGGCACTCGATAGGCCGTCAACATACGACATTCAGATTGATCTGGATGTGCCACGGACGATCAGCGGGCATATCATGTTTAGGACAAGATACGGCGCTGGGTAGGCCGCTTCCTTTTCTAAATTTGACTGGCGCTGACGTCCAAGTAACATCACCCAGTCAACGCTCGTTGTTCCATGTGTTGCACTCGTTCTCTCTGCGGTGTCAATCCTGTGGGTATGTTCAGGGCATGGGCCCAATCGCTGCCACTCTGCTGTGTTATTTCGAACCAGAGCGGGTCTACGCTGGGCTGGTGCTCTTGCACGACACGTATCGGTTACACGACGTGTTCAATGCAGGCTTCCCGGGCATGCTGGAAGCTATCTACGTACAGGAGCGCGTGATGCAGACTACAATGCCGGCAGTGTACGAAGCGTGTCGGAAACATATGGTTTCAACGACGTCGTACGCGACGAAATGGTACATCACGCTCTTCGCCAATTCAGTACCTTTCCAGACGCAGCTTCGATTCTGGGACGTGTTTCTGTTGGAAGGGTATGATGTCTTTGTGGCGATCGCGGTCGCCATCGTGTGGGTTTATCGAGGTGCGTGGACTGCTTTGGCGATTCTATCAATTACTAAATTATCTTCGCTTATCTTCGTTGATAGACCACCTCACGTCGAGCACGGCGAACTTCGAAACAATTTTGTCTCTGCTATCGTCATTCTTTGTACCCGAAGATGAAAACACCCTCATGGGGTGGATCGAAAGCATGCTCGGCGACAAGAAGCTGCGCGCCAACATGGTGCAATGGCGCACGGATTGGCGCGCACTTGTTGCATCTGGCAAGGACGGCGCCGCGCTGCTATAACATTAGATTACTACTGATGAAGCGGATTCTCATCAGCATCTCATTCATCCTTATGCATTGTCAACGCATTCACGACAGTAGACATTTCCTCAAAATTCGAGTCTTGCTTGGTCTTGTATTATTATCGCGTCTATTATCGTAATTAGTTTCGTCGTTGCTCCTCCACTACTATACCTCGCATCTGGTTACGCTCGGTTACATACACTCACTTGCATCTCATTCCCTATCTCTTACTGTCAACACACACAACATGCATTCAAAGGATCTGCTTCATCTCGAACGTTCATACCATCCTTTCCTTAATTATTCTTCGGCGTTACACTCGGCTACCTATATATTGTATCCTCTTAGCCCACGTTCGCTGGTGCACCATGTTATATGCCCTATGGTAGTTGCATGATATATATATACATATTGCAGCTTGCAGTGGGATATTTTGTGTGGAGGAAATTTCGCGCGGCCAAGAGCGTGTGAATATTTCCAAATTTGGCTATACCATCAATTTCGGGACACTCCTCCAGCTTTTACAAAACTTGTTGTCACTCTCCCTACAGTATGTCCCTCCCAACCTCCCTCCTCCGCTCGAGTGGGAGCTTCAGCCGTCGCGCGCTACCCACGACCACTACGCTGAACACGATGAGGCACTATGCTATCCCAAACCAGGACACTACTGCTGGAGACCCCAAAAAAGACATCATCCGCCGCGTTCTGTACCCCGGCAATGTTAAGAATCGGCCAACACCCATAGGCACCTGGCGCCCAGACGTTGGACAGGCTATCCAACGTGCAATTCCGTCTGCACAGGCCCACGAAACTATTGAGCGTGCGTGGCTGCTGCACCGCCGTCATGTGCGCAAGCAGCGCGAGGCGGAGTTGCAACGGAAATTTCTGAAGATGAAGGAGGCTATGGACATACTGCATGAGGTTGACCCACGGCTGTATCTAGAGGCGAATAAGAAGGATGACCCCCGGGCGCGCTCACTAGCGGAAATGGAAGTGGTGAAGACGGCCAAAACGTCGGAGATTCGCGCAATGGAGGCGAGGATACGCGGTCTGTTCCCCCGCGAGCTGCGCATACCCACAGACACCCCCTCACGTACGGGATGGAAGTATGAGTGGAAAGCATTCCACAGGCCTCTTTGATTGTATGTTAACTGCCTTTGTGTATTATATATGACAATTCCTGATTTCGTTGTTATATGTAGACGCAGACCCTCTTCGAGTACCAATATTTAGACCAAATGCTACATATCGCGCATGGAACGGAGACGGATGGTATTATATCCTTTGATATACAGATTACAGAAAGCAATGCGAAAGACTATGTTTCAACCCGCTCAACTCAACTCCACCTATCTTCTCGAAGACCGAAGGTGTCACTCAAACCTGAGGGTTCAGATCCCCGTGCAACATTGGCTGTTTTTCCAACGACAGCAACATGAACAGCCACGAGGGCATCAGTCCACTTGTTCAGCGCCGCATAACGTTTCTTTTCGAGGCTTTGCCTTGATAGAATAGTTTATCAGCTCAGAGGGAGATGCATGCAAACTAAGCAGACCTACTTCCGGTCCAACTCCAACCTCATTCCTACTTGGTCGATTCGGCCATCTACTTTGCCTTCCAGAATGAGGCCAATCAGCAGCTCTTCGACTTCTTGGATCTCGACGTTAAGTTGCTACGAAAGATATGAGTATACTTGTCCAACTTAAACTTAGGCAAGTAATCACCTTGGCCAGGAAGGACAACTCCAGTCTGGTGTATGGCTTGATGAGATCAATGAGATACTGTGTTCGCAAACTACGAAGGAGTTCGCCAATGTAGGAACGAATGAATGCATCGTCCATGATTGTTGAACGATTGTCTTGAAGAGCCAGATTATAAATAAGGAACCCATACATCAAAGTATTGTATTTGGCTGCATACCTTTCAGGATTTTCTCTGCAAGATGGACCTCACGGCGTTGGTATGCGTCGACTAGATCTGTCATTGCTTTGATTTGAGGATCAGCCTTGTATCTGGATTTCGTAGCATTAGACTCTAGATCACACATGCACGCCGACAGTATACGCACGGCTTGGTTTCTTGACTGTCGAAAGGATTGACCTCACTACCGGTAAGCATGTTGGCCAAAACCAAGTATTTCAGGACTTGGATTCTTTGAGGGGATCCTGCCTCGTCGTAATTCCTGAACGACTCAAAGAAGTCCTCACTGGCTCTGTTCCATTGACCTGGGGCAAAAAATGAACAACCCACTAGAATAATATTGGAACATAGCGTACGTTCACCCATCCACATTTTACCACCACACTCTTTGATCACCCCCATGATTCTTGGATGTGGAATGGCCGACCTAACCGCATTGCTGGCGTTGTAGATTTCCTTTAGTTTCTTGAAATTTCTTGTTTCGTTGTACATTTGAATTTCAAGGGCGTAGATTTCTAGTAGCTGGGTACCGCGTTGGGATTGATCGTCAACTTCGCTTGTCGCGGTTGTGGCGGCGTGTAGTTCTCTGATTAACTAGAGGTATGTTATTGTAAGCTGTGAATCGATTTATGTTAAGGGTGTATCTGACCTTGGAGAGACGAGAGTATTCTTTGCGGTCTAGCCATAGCTTAGCGAGCTTCAGATTCGTTTTGACGGAGAGGCGCTATGAAAAAACAATGAGAGAATCAAAAAGTACAAGGGAGACAAATTCTAACCTCATTCTTCGCTTCCTCCAAGGCCTTTCTCGTCACTTGATAGAATTTCTCAAGGACATCAACCTCAACTACACCGCCCTTTCCACCTCCAACGTAATCCAAGATCCCATTGATCGACTTCTCCGAATAGTTTCGCGTCACTGCTGATTTTGTATACGTGAGGAGTTCTGTGTATGTTTTCAATGCTTCGTTGGGGCGATGCAGTTCAAGGAAGAGTAGCTTCGTCATCTGTTTAAGCGCCTTGAAGCCCCTAGTACACTGTTCAGATTCTGTTCAATCACTCAACATTAGAAGATGGATTTACCAGTCGCCCTTTTCCTCTTCTTGATCAACGATGGCGCGAAACTCTTTCAATGCCTCGTCTGGGTTGTCTTCCTTCTTGGCTGCAAACGAACGTCAGATCTCATCAGTTATCGCGCATGAGAGGATTGTCGCACATTTGGCCTTGTAGTACATGTTCTCGACGTCGACGCTTCCCGACTCGTTCGCGTCTTCGTTATCAGAGTAATCGAAGCCATAGTCCTAAGAATTGACGTTCAGATAATTGCTACGCATCCAAAACATATGGAGACCTACTTCATCGTCGCTCCCTTGCATGTAATCGGCATCATCGTCATCCATTTTGAGGGTTTAAGGCTTGAGCGAGGTGTAGATGTGTTCGCGTTGGTCGAGTAGACGGCTGGCTTGTCGTGGGTTTGCTAATGGCTAAAAGGTACGTATGTACTCAAACTTGACTAAAGTTGTTCAATTCATTGTGGCGCACGTGTCTATGAGAGGTACATCTTTCGTCGAGCTCAAATTTCGCATTGATATCATAGTTTATATTCATAAGCTACTGACCAATCACGTATCTACTTAGGCCTTTAAATTTTGAGAAGGAATAAAGAGGAATACCAGTGCGTCCAGCGTTTCTGCAGCCGTCGTTGTCGGGGCACGTGATAGTATGCGCTGATCATGTATGGAGCGCGCTAAACGAGCATTTTGGCAAGTTGGTTTACTTACTGCGACTAGCATGTCACTTCTCATCAGCACTTCTTGCGACACTTGAGGCGGTCCCAGTCCACCTTTGACAATGGAGTCTCCAAACCCAACATCACCTTTAATGGGCTCGCTTAGCGGGCAGTCATCTAGGTCCAGGAGCAGCACCAAGTTGACAGACGACGTACCCCAAGGCCTCATCTCGCGCAACCCTTTTTCTGAAGAAGATGAACACGACCAGGCATCCTATACCATTGTCAACTATCTGCTTTCGAGAATGAGGAATACCCTTTCTACCCCATTATCATCGGCGGCGATAGCTGCGTCTAACGCTCCAGCTGCAAGCGGCCAGAGCAATGCTTCCTCTGGCGCATCCCAAACACGGCGTCCCTCCGCAGCATCGACAGGCCCGTCGAATTTCTCGACCAGAACAACAGCATCCGACCGTCCAAATCCTCTCAATGCTGCCAGAGTACAGGCAGCGCCACCTCTTGTTTCATTAACACCCGCACAATCCGAGCTTCCAACGTACACGGTCGACTATGATAGATCTGACAACAAGGCGTCTTACTCTCCTGGGTACTCTCCCAGGTACTCTCCTGGTCTGGACACCGGGGAGGGCGTTCCCTTCCAATTTGGGACTTCGATCCCTGGATTTCCTATTCCCGATGATGCACGAAGTATCAAGACAACAGCAAGCGTGCATAGGTCTGGTTCCGTTTCTAAAGTAATGAGACGCTTGAGGGGTGAAGGTGAGCTCCCATTCAATCTATTTTTCTGTGCGTATTCACCCTTTACTAGGTTTGTCGCGTGATTATTGGATGGACGACGAGAATTGTAAAGAGTGCTATGACTGTGCGAGCGAGTTTACAACATGGCGGCGGAAACATCACTGTCGTATATGTGGTAAGGCGACTGTCTGGCTCTGTTGTCAATTAAATTCATTGTAATTAATTTTAGGTCAGATATTCTGTTCTCGTTGCGCATCTAATATCATCAAGGGTGCGAGATTTGGTTCTGAAGGCATGGTTCGGGTTTGCAATCTATGTTTGGAGAAACTTGCAACGGTGGAGGATGATGAGGATGACGACCATCGATCAGTTACTTCGTCTGTCACGAATTTCCCTGCTCACCAGCTGGGCATGGACCCATTTACGAACTTTGGCCCCCAATCTCCATTTGCAGCTTCCCAGCTTTTTGGGCAAGCGAACGAACCTTTCAATCTGTACTCTATTGCCGAGACAAGGAGGCAATATGGCTCGGACGGCAGTATTTCACGTCCTATAACACCCATGGATGGAGAAGAAATACACTGGGGGACGTCTATTCGAGATAATCCAGCGCCCTTCCGAAGAGGGCTTTCAGATGAAGAAAATGGCTTCACTCCTGATAATCTGACCCCTGGTTCAGAAGGCAAAGTTGTCAAAGTTGATTTCCCAACAGCATCGAAACCTATCAACGTCCAGCCATTAGCTAGTTCGATTCAATTTCCTGTTGGTTCTCCGGAGCAATCGGGCTCTCCTCACAGGCTTCCGGGAAAGCTTGTTGTTAAAGGTACTTCGTACGGAGACATTGAATTAGCTACTCCTTTCATTCGGAGTCGCGTGCAAAGTCGGTTGGATCCTCTGCCGGCAGAGGATAACTGGCGTACCAGGCGTGATAGTACTGCGTAAGCAATGTCGTCCATTTTTGCAGCATGTTGTCACTAATTCTCCTGCACTTCAAAGCTTCGCCAACGAGCTGAATCTCGCTTCAATGTTACATCTGAAGATCATGCTGAGGCAGATGTTGACAAGGGAGGAGATTCCGAATGTCAAGGAGTGGGAGGAGACTTTGCTTCGACTATCGCTTCGCGTTGCCAGAGAACTAACGTTTACTTCCTTTCCCTACCGGCAGGGACAAGATATGGATGTCAGGCGCTACGTGAAAATCAAGAAAATTCCCGGCGGTATGCCCAGAGACTCTGAATATGTGAGCGGTGTTGTGATCACAAAAAACGTCGCACATAAACAGATGTCAAGGGACCAAGTCAATCCGCGAATCATGCTTGTCACATTTCCTTTGGAATTTTCGCGCGTTGAAGGACAATATATGCACTTCGGGCAGATCGTGCGCCAGGAAAAGGAATATCTTGGAAATCTTGCAAGTCGAATAGCGGCGCTGCGACCTCATGTTGTTCTGGTGGAGAAATCGGTTTCTAGACTTGCCCTCGACGCTCTTGCAAAAAATAATATTGCTGTTGCACGCGGAGTCAAGCCATCAGCCATTCAGACGATAGCAATGATGACACAGTGCGACGTTTTCTCGTCTATGGATCGGTTGGCATTGGAACCGCGATTGGGGCACTGCGGTCGGTATCGCATTCAAACTTATGATCACCCATTGATTCCTGGCCGTCGAAAGACGTATATGCGCTTTGAAGGTTGTTCCCGCGACATGGGATGTACACTCATTCTGCGAGGGGGCGATATCGATACCCTGAAACGAATCAAGAAAGTTGCACGGTTTCTGATCTTCATAGTGCGCAACCTCAAACTTGAGACCCACATATGGAGAGACGTCGCTATCAGTTTGCCACCATTCACTGCACAAGGAATTCCAAACGCCATTAGCGAAATGTTGAAAATCAACACATCCTCCGACCTTTCCAGTTTCACTGCGCCAAAACTCCTTTTTGCTACTTCTGATTCCGTTGAAGCCCCTCAAGAATTTCGAGAAGAAACAGAAGATACGGACCTTCCGAATGAAGATGCTGAGCAGAAGCGATTGACCCGACGGATTGACGAATCTTTAGAGCCTTACATCAAAACATTTATCTCCGTTTCCGCTACGCTGCGCTTCCCTCCTCCATATCCTGTCTTACGCATGAAAGTTCTCGACAACATGCTGTTGGAAGCGAAAAGAGAATGGGAGGACGAAATTGTGCGGAGAGAAGAGCGTGCAATATCATTGCACAAGCAAGAAGAGACGATCACAGCAGCGCCAACACCTACCCAGCACCTTCCACAATCAGATGAAGGGAAAGACGGGAATGATAGGGATGACATTTTCGCCCAAATTGAAGCATTACCAGTTCTGAGCCTGCCTTCAACGCCTTTGGCTACCGACGGCTTCCCTACTCCAGGTTTCAATGTCGATGACATCTCCTACTTTACGCATTTAGCTACATCTTCATCTACTCCTAGCACGCCTAGCTCTATCAGCACCTCGGCTTCGCTACCCCCAAACGCGTTACTTGCCCCAGAAGAACCCGAAGATCTGAAGACGCCGAAGGACATATATCATCAAAGTCACTATTCGCTATTGCAGTGGCAACATGAGGATTTCCGACGAATTTGGCAGTGGTATCTTCGTAAGAATGCGGACGACTTCGTCGTTGATAAATATCAATGCATCCATATGAGAGAGTATACAGTCCCCTTGGGCGATCTTCCTGATTCTAAACCTTGTTTTGCACCTCGACTCACGTACATCAAATTCTACGGAGAGAACGACATGACGCTTGGGCAGTTCATCGTAAAATCTATCAAGGAAACTGTCAGCCAGTTCCGCGATCCAACCGCGCTTTGCAGCGGGAAAAACTGCAACGAAGCACTGGCACGCCACGGTCGAGTCCTCATCCACAATCAGACCAAAGTGTCAATTGCTGTTGAACAATGGAATGGTCAAATCAGAACGGAAAACAACAACCCTGTGGTCACCTCAAGTGTTTGTCGCATTTGCGGGATACCCACTCCGTTCCTTGATATTTCTGCTCAAATGCAACATTACTCCTTCGCGAAATTTCTAGAACTCCACTTTTACCCGTCTGATATACACTCACTCGAAGGAATCGCAGAAAAAGGGAATCCGGAGAAAGAAAAATGTCCGCACAACTTGTTGCAGCACCATATTCGGTACTTCCACGTGGAGGGTTGGACTGTTCGATTCCAGGCTGATCCTATTCTGCTTCATGAAATAGTATATCCGCCCTTCCGAATCCGAGTACGACCAGAAACACAATTAGCACTCAAGAATGCTGATTTCGAAAGGCTTCATTATCGGAACATGCTCTGGTATACGCAGTTGATCGACGACCTCAAGTTGATCAGTATAGACGCTGCTACAGGGGATGAAGTCGCAGACGCCCAACTACTGGCAAATATAAATATCCTCATTGCAAGAGCAGAGTTCGAGCGAGAAGATATTAGTCGACTACTCAATCGCATATACAGAGAGTCAGCACCTACAGATACGTTGGCTCTCAATCAAGTCCACGCTTACCGACAAGACAAGATCGTCGAATGGCAACAAGATTTTGACAAACTACCAAAAGCCCGTCCAAATAACAATCCCCGGAATGGAAACAGAACTTCCAAGTTTAGCTCGATGAGAGATTTGTGGCCACCGAGAAGGAGTGACCTAGCAGGATTATTCGAAAATCCTCAACTTCCTTCATCAAGTGTGTCCGAGGCAGAAGAAGGCCCGTACAAGCCTCGAAGAAGTACTTTGAATGCTTCCACGTCTTCGGACGCATCGGAAACTTCAAGTATTGAGGGAAACGAAAAACCTGCGAAAGCCGAAAAATCTGAAAAATCTCCTGAAGTTGCGGAAGTTGCGGAAACTTCTGAAGTCTCGGAGCCACTTTCAGATCTCAATTTATTCCCTGATGTATCTGAAACAAGTGAAGAACAGCCAAAGTCAGATCCAGATAGTGATTCTACGATTGGTGCAGAAGCAGTTCCGGTTGAAGCGTCCTCTCCACCAATCAAGGCATGTTACTATCGTCTTTCGTGGCCAATTTTATTCTGATGTTGTCAATAGCAAGAATCTGAAAACCTTGTTGGCGGTTCTTCACCACGGATTTCCCGATTGCCTAGGAGAGCAACTCAGAACCCAAGCGTGGCGGAACTCGTTAGAAAGTATCAAGATTTTCTTCCCGCTCAGGGCATCCATGATCTTGCACAAACAGCTTTCGCACCAGGTCATGTCATGTCAGAAAGTGAACAAGAATACCCTCCCAAGGTACAGACCATACGACCAGCAGCACGCAGCAAAAGCCGACATCGTATGCCAATTCGAAAACCTTCGACCTCGGATTTTGAGCAAGGTTATGCTGCAAACGTTGCCCCGAAATACCTCACGAACCGAAAGCCTATGACTGCTACGAATGGAAGCCGTATTCCCGGACTCAAAGGGCGCGAGACACAACGGCAGGCCTCAGCACGCTTTAATGACTCCATTGAATCGTCTCGAAGAGCCTCTCCCGAAAAGCGCACATACAGTCTACAGCTGAAAGATGGACCTCGATCTAGTCGCCCGCCCTCCCCACAAAATAACAAGCCGATGCCTGGAGGGAAGCATTACAAGAATCGTGTTGTGAGTCGTCCAAAGGATAAATCAGTGGCGCGGCCTACTCTCAGTGCTGCCAATAAAGCAACCGTCCGAAGGCCTCCTGCTGGCACGCAAAGTAAGGTTTCTAACATCGCGAAACATTTTGAACGTTTAGGGCGGGATGCCGAACGCTCGAAGAGTAGATATGCCGTGATTCGTGGAAAGCGCGCGCGTCCCGTAGCATTTGCTCGGGCCAAAGTCGAGGTTCTTGATAGCGTCAAAGACGCAGTTCGGGACGATTCTGAAAGTTCCGACTCATCCAGCGAAGCCGATGACGAAGATGAAGGAAATGAAGATGATCGACCCTCATCTTCTACCGTACAACATCCCCTTGATTTGCCACTCGTATCCGATCCTGTATCAGAGGTAGCCCTAGAGACAGAGCCTTCACTAATCGTTACAGTTGACTCTCCTGATACTCAAGAAGCAATACCTCAGCCCCCAGAGCAAATATCGCTTCCATCTTCTCCGTTCATATCAGGAATGAAAGCTGAACTAGATGTTCCTTTACCCTCTCCAAATATTGATGGAGATTTAGCTGGAGAACGGCCATCGTTGCTGAAAACACTGTCAGGCTTCTGGCCTCAGCCTACTCGTCAGTCAATCGAAGGAGAGGATATGATGAGCGATCCTGAACACATCTTCCGCGATTCATCCATGGTGGTACGGCTTGATGAACCTACTTCTATTATTGCTTTGGCTTTGAAGTAAGTGAACATTATCTGCAATGTACTTCATATTATTGACGATGAAAGTCAGTTCTCCTCAGTATCGTGACATGCTTGCTAAATCTCGAGCTGAAAAGAGAACAGCTCGAGAAGCGAAACTTACGGAGTCCGGAGAAGCTTTCATGCCAGATGATGGATCAGTCGCAGAATCTTCATCTACGTGGGGTGTTGTCAATGTAGACCCCACTGATTCTGCAGATCCCACAGAAGATTTAAGAGTCCCATCTTCCAAGCTTCCATGGGCTATCAGTAAGCTCATGCTTCACATGTCCACGCGTGATTATTCATTTAGTCATAAGGTTTCGAGAGTGGTGGACTTACAATAAGCTGCACTGTCCTGTACCCGGAGCAATTTGATGCACTGCGTCGTACCTATGATTGTGAAAAGAGCATGGTCGAGTCGCTTTCTCGGTGCATCAAGTGGAATGCCAATGGTGGAAAATCAGGATCTGCATTTTTGAAAACGCGAGGTTAGTTTTCTTGAACCTCGGCATTCGCTCTCTTTATCAATCCTCGAAAACAGATGATCGTTTCATTGCGAAAGAACTTTCCAGACCAGAGTTGCAGACTATGGAGACGTTTGCTCCTGCTTATTTCGATTACATGTCATCATCTGTCTATGCGGACGTAAGTGGCTTGATCGAAATGATACGATGCTATTCAATTCTAACATCTCTTTCCAGAGACCAACTCTTCTGGCAAAGGTATTTGGATGTTATAAATTGACATTCCGAAAGAGTGGGAAGGAAAGAGGAACGGGAAAATCGAAATCTACACAGATGAACCTTCTAGTCATGGAAAATCTTTTCTATGACAGGCGATTCACCAAGGTGAATTTGAAATGATTTTGGCGCAAAGCACAACATACACTAATACGCAACAGATATATGATCTCAAAGGCTCAACTCGAAATCGTCATGTAAAATCGACCGGCAGAGAGAACGAAGTACTTCTGGACGAAAACCTCGTAGAAGGCAAGTCATCATTCCGGCCAATATGCCCGAATTCTGATGATCTATTCAGCTGCCCACCAAAACCCATTCTATCTTCGCGAACACTCAAAACGCATTCTCAGAGGCGCATTATACAATGACAGCAAGTTCTTGGCCGATATCAATGTAATGGATTATTCCCTGGTTTGCGGAGTGCGCAGTTTTATTATCTCGTACACGAGCATAATCTTACTTAGATAAAGGTCGACAGCAAAAACAACGAACTGGTAATCGGTATCGTCGGTAAGAAAACCGCATACAACTGAGAAAATCAGCCTGACTTCGATTTGCAGACTATATCAGGACGTACACTTGGGATAAAAAACTGGAGAGCTGGGTCAAAGAATCGGCGTTTTTGGGCGGTGCTGGAAAGGGAGAGCCAACAATTGTGACTCCTCGTCAGTATCGTCAGCGATTCTTGAGCGCCATGGAAAGATATTTCCCCTTGGTAGGTCCTTACCTTCTGTCTCCTACAAAACACCACTCTGAATTCGTTCACAATAAAGATACCCGATCGATGGATGAAGCAGGCTGATGCACCTGAGGAAGAGTCCGCCGTGCTTTCAGAATTGTGGCCAGATTGGTAGCAGACATCCTCGCCGTCATCTGCTTTCTTTGCTGCTTTCACATCAACATCATATAAAACACTCATTCTTGCAAGCATTCATCCCATTTACACCATGCATTCTACTGTACAAAAGTAACGACAGACAATATTAGGTAAACTGTATAATGTACGATATCATTCTGTAATACTTAGAATCACCCCATTTTGATCTTCTTCGTTGGCTGGGGAGTACCTGTTTCACCTTCCTTGCGCTTTTTGGTTGCACCAGATTTCCATGCGTTTAGTAGTACCCGGAAACGGTCACCACAAGCAACAGCAATAGCTCCTACTTCTGAATCGACACCGTTGAATTTAATGGCGTTGGCCAGCATAAGGTCGACATCGGCTTCGAATGCTTCTACAGTGTCGTATTTGTCGCTATCTAATTTTTGGCGGATGGTTTTCAGATCTCGAGCATCTTTCTTGGGTATAACTTCGAAGTAGGTTGGAATACCGAGCAGAATGGGATCAACAGGTTCGCGAAAGACCCAAGATCTGTGGATATCATTATTTGTTATATGTTTGAACAATAATAGTCAAAGTGACATACACTGGTTCTTTGACAAGGGTTGTGAGGACACCCTGTAGGCCCCGTTTCTCTGTCCATGACAATTTACGTTCCATAGCCTTTGGCCATTCCTTCTTGAAGGTCTTCTCCACCACAGCAGCACAAAGAGTAGGGCCAGTTCCAGGAGGATTGAACAGTCGACAATTGCTGAAAATAAGTTCCATGTCGTCCTTGAATTCTTCCATGGTATGATATTTCCCTTCGTTGAGTTTGTGAGACATGGTCCCAAAGTCCATAGGATGAAGGATCTCATCATAATACCTGTAAAACAATTGAAAGAAAATCAGCATATTGAGAGAATGAAAGAGAGGTATGCATTTACGTAGGACATCCGTCTAGCACTGGATCGACAGGTCGCATGAAGATCTCTGCTTCTGGGTACTTGGTTAAGAGCTTTAGAAGGTCTTTACACTTCTTCTCATTGATGGGCGTTGCCTGTGTTGGCTTGCGCTTCATTTGAGGGGGCGGAGCTGGCGCATGTTTAGGCACGGGTGCAGGTACAGGTGCAGGAGTCGGGGATACATGAACTTCTCTTTCTTTCCCTTTGAGAGAAGGTGCGGAAACTTCGATAGACGGACGGGGAGTGTGCGAAGGTTTATCCTTTCTGAACTTGAGAGGAATGGTAGGCTTGGGTATTGGAGCAAGCGGTGCAGGAGGTTTGCTAGTTGATGGCCCAGGAGGTGAGGGTCGTTCTTTCTTAGCCGGAGGAACCAAAGCCAAGATGTCATCTTCCACAGGGTCTTTCTTGCGCTTGCCTTGAGCGACGCTTAATATAGGCCTATCTTTCTCGACGACTGAACGTTGACGCTGTTCGTTCTTTTCGCGTTCGATGGCCAGAACTTCTTGGAGAATGTCATGTGATCCGTCGTCTACGTATGGGGGCGGTGGTGCATCGAGTAGCAGGCTGGACGGGGAATCTGACGTCTTCGCCTTTTGTTTCTTGTGCTTCGTTTGAAGAGCCTGAGCAGGCCCCTCGGTCGGTTTACTGCTTTGCGGCCCTACTTTCAATTTGATCATAGGCCGAGAGCTGGAAGCAACGGGAGGAGTGCTGCTTGAATGGAGAGGTGTAGAGTGTCGGGATGACTGCGCTGAAGGGACTTTGTCTGGGTGTGGTTTGCGCATGGGCGGCAAAATACGTGGAACAGGTTTTGCTATCGGAGGTGGTGGCGGAGGAGGATGGGCCCTGTCCGCTGCTTCCAAAGTCTTGTTGATTATAGTCCATTCTAGATAAAGGAAGATGATCAAAATCTGCAATAAGGGTACGTGACGGAAGGGACAAACGCTTTTCAAAAAATGTCTCCAAGGCAATGGCCTCATTATGAACAAAACTGCCTACAAGATTGTAGGTCTTCGCATTGTTCATCATGAGACGGAAATCTGCCTGGAAGGCGGATCGATCCTTATACATCCCTTCCTCTAACTTTGCTCCCATAGTGCTGAGATCCATGGGGTCCTTAATGATGTCAAAGTAGCTGAGAAAGAAGTGCCGCATTAATTTATTTTCTTGCACGATAAATGGACCAAAACACATACTTAGGAGCGTGGTCTCGAATAGGATCGACTGGTTGAAGGAATATAAGAGCTCGCTTGTTTGTTTTCAACTTCTTCAATGCATTCCGACAGGCCCTTAGATCATTGATCGGCATTCCTCCTGACTGAGCTTTGGGTACATGTAAGGGGCGCTCATTGGTTTTGGGAGGAGGCTGCTTAGTTTTGATCTTTGAAACCTTGGAGGGCAACTCAGGTTTGGCGAATACTACCTCCTTCTTCCGGGCCTCAGCAACAGGAGCTGGAGGCAACTTCGGTGAAATGGCATCGATGTGAGGATTAGCAGGTAGTTTGAGTTTGGTAGAGGCAGGATTGAAGGGTACGAGGGGGCTCTTGTGAGGCGGTCCACCTGTTTTGATCACTCGAGGCACCTTAGGCGGTACTTTGACAGCGGGTAGCGGAGGAGCCGATTCAATGACAGGGGTATGGGGTATGTGAATCTTGACCGAAGGTGGTGCCTCTTCCACAGGACGAATAAGCAAGTCAGCAAGTTTGAGGATGCACCACCGAACTTCGTGATCAATATCAGGATTGCTTCAGTTGACAAACGTTAGTCGTCGAATATTTGGAAAACGTTAATTGCACATACAGAGCAATAGGCATCAAGAACTCCCTGAGAGCCTCGTTCTTGCCAACCTCGCGATCTTTACGCAGAATCTTAATCATAGTGTCCATTTCACTCTTCTTTGACTCTTTGACTTTTTCCTGAGAGTTTCCATCTTCCTCGATTAACAGAGACTCGGACTCCTTTGCGTTAGCCTTCATTTCGCCCATCTGTACCAAGAGTGCCAGGCTATAGCAAGCGTTCCGAGCAACATGTCGACGGATGACCTGAGAAGGATCATGCGCCATAACGGCCAAGATGTATCGCATGATTTGTGGAGTGTACCATTTCGTTAGGAATAGACCATCGAATGCAGCAATTCGCACTTGAGTATAGTTACCCTCCCTAAAATTGAACTAGATTAAACAACAGCCACAGGATGAGACCAGGTAAGAATTTACCTTGTGAAGGGGAAGAATGTCCTCGGGTGACTGGGTACTAAATTGGCAATGCCTAAAACCATGTAGAACTGCAGAGAATAAATTTATGTCTGCAATAAGGAAGAACGTTTTCCCATACCTCTAATGCGGCAATTGTCACGATATTGTGAGGGGAGGGGATGAGCCTGTCCATGCTTCGATACCGATCAACCTCTGTGCGTGTTTGCTTGACAAGTTCCATATCCTCTATAGTATAGTCCATCCGGGTCTCAGAGGGCAGCAGCTCACCGCGTTCTGGGGGGGCAGTCGAGACATTAGCACAAGCTGCAACGGAAATGATAGAGCTTATGTAGAAGCCATCCGAGTACTATAAACACAAACGTAAGAAACATTTGAGACATTGACAGAGAATATAACTCACAGGATTAGATGTATTGTCGTTATAGCGAAGCTGGTCGATGAAGAACTGGCGTACAACGGACGGAGTCTTTCCATTCTCAAAGCGAACTTCAGAAATGGCAGAGATGAGCGCCTAGCAAGGTTGAGTCAGTTAATTGTCTATTAGGTGATATTGCAACATGACATACTTTGCGCACGAAATACTCTGAAATATCAGAGAAATCGTTGGGTTTGGGAACGTACTTATGCTGGAACAAGTCCTGATTTGGGTCTTCGGGATCATAACAATACCGCAGGAAGAGCTTGAAAAGATGGAATAGACCCAGAAAATCAAGCTTGCGAACAGCGCACTGCACAAAACCAAGATCAAGACAAGGAAGTGGGACTTCGACACAAGTGAACATACATTGACCAAGGCCATAGCAGCCTCGCAACGAATACGGAAATAATAATTCGAGACCAAGATTGTTTTCGTCAAAGTGCTGGATACAATAGCAGTCGGCTTCTCCGCGAGTGCAGTAACAGCCTATGACGAAAGAAGTTAAAAATTAGGCTACAAACGGATAGTCCGACTTACCTCCAGCTGTGCAATGACGTCCCTGTCTCTTTGCAGCTGTGAAACCCACATGAAATCAGGTTGCTCAAACTTGATGTTAGCGATCCACTCAAAGTCAGCATCCATGCGGATCCATTCGTACGTCGCACCGCTCATGATCCCTTCATCTTCTTCTGTCCAATCAGCGACTTTCCAATTCTCGCGTTCTTGCTCCTTTTCCCAGATTTCTAGTCCAAAGCCCATATCCACCATGCCCATAGCTTCCGCAGCCTCCGCATCACCTTCAGCAGCTGCTTGGGCAGCAGCTTGACGAGCAAGATACCGTTTGGTGTTCCTTCTAACACGCTTGTACTTCGTATTGAAAGGAACTTCATACCGTTTGAATGGATTTCTGATATCCAGGACGTGTTCGTATGGTGTCCCATCAGCTTCGTGTATTCGTATGGTCATTTGACCCTAACCGATCGGAGTCAAAAATAACACAGTAGACGCTTCGTGATAACGCACCTCAAAGAAAGGGACGGGCTTCATTAATACTTTCTGCACCTCATTACTTTCCATGGCTGTATAAGCCGGAGCATCCTGGCGCATAGTGATTTCCACTGCCATTTTCTTCCTATTGAAGGAAGCAGAAAAGGCAAAGGATGGACAACCGCTGCCGTATATCCATTGCTCTGCGAAGCTTCGTGGATCGACTCCGCTGACTTTCCTGCACGTTCGAAGGAAAGTATGCGTCGATAGAGCGTTGTTTTGAAGCTCTCCGCTTATAGCGGACAAGAACAGTTTGGGGAGAACACGACTTAGACCTAATGAAGTTCCAGATTTACCAAGCCTTCGATCAAGGATATGCAACACGAGTGGAGACTTGAGGTTGATGAAGGGTAAAGTCACTGCATCCGGTGGATCGAGGACCTGTGGTTGACAGATTGGAGGCATGCCACCTATATCCCATTCAACGACACGCAACATGTCTTTCTTGAGTCGAAATCGATAGTCGTTGTTGCCAAACAGCTTTCGCATGAAAAGACCAGTGATGTATAATGCTAGACCATTGACGAGCCAAAGGTCCGACCAGCTCTTGGGAATTATGTTGATTCCTGCCCATTGACATGCCAAGGCATGACCAAGAGCTTG
Organism: Pholiota microspora; assembly: GCA_003314615.1. Lineage (NCBI taxonomy): Eukaryota > Fungi > Basidiomycota > Agaricomycetes > Agaricales > Strophariaceae > Pholiota > Pholiota microspora. Next base: position 18,786 of record QFFD01000334.1, read on the forward strand.
TCTTGTTTCCACAGCTTGCTCTATGGCATCTTCGCCGTGCAGTAGATCCGTAGTGACCAGAGAAAGGGTCGCGCTGTCGAATCGTTGGGTTGGCAGACAGTCAACAAATACCATCTTGTATGATCCGAAGGGGTAAGAACCGCACTCAGATGTATAGAAAGACATGGCTGAGCGAAGACTGCATGTCGAGGCGCTGAGCATCTGTTCCTGTCCAGGTAGGCAAAATGCGTGCATCAGAGGTTGCGAGGACCCTGAAGGTTCTTCCGCAGCCGTGTCGGGGGGGATGGAATGCAAGTGGAAAGGACCGGCAGCGAAAGCGATATGTTGAACCGAGGTTAAGACGGGTTGAGAAAACAAGAATATTGTTTTGTTCGAATTATACGGATGGGCGACCTAGAACAGATCAGAATAACGGCAGTTATCTGCTTAGACGTGGACGCACCTGTTCCACGAGTTCACCACTACAAACGACGATTGTCGGGCTTGCGTCGTTCAAGTCATCGTCATCCCCGTGTGGGCTACGTTCCTCCAGATAGCGCGATACGACGAACTCAAACTCCCAGGTGCATTTTTCCCACAAGTTGTCGAGACATGGTACCCAGCATCTTGCGGAGTCGGGAGATGAAGGAGTTGTATACGCGTGAGGTACACGCTTTGATGGCTGTAAGCATCGAGCAAAGGTCCAACCAAATATGACTCACGAATGGATATGCATCGGTAGGAAGCACAAACTCGAACCCGTCAACGGGATTTCGAAGGCTGTAAGTGATATTGACCATGATAGGGGAAAATTCGGGTACATTTGACTGCGTTTGACCATAACCAGGTGTTTGAGGTTCTGGGGTAGCAACTGGGATCATCGTTATTATGGTTTGAGGAGCAAGAAAGTAGTAAGTACCTTCATTCGCGAACGACAATCCTGATGAAGAGTGGCCGGATTGCTTGAGAGGCACTTCAGCGGGTATGGCGATAGACAGCTCTCCTTCGTCACTCTCTTGCATTGCGGAATAGATCTTGCGCTTCAGTTCAGGATGGCGATGGCAATCTGATGCTTCTGCTGGCCCCCCCATGCTGATGTTGCTGAGCGGATCCAGATGCGTGAATTCAGCTGCATGTCCTGCAACGGTGACACTTTGGATAGCTGGAGAGATAAATGTCACTGAGCGTCTTTGTGATAGATACAGATAGCTTACTGCACTGTCGGGAATGAAGAAGGATGGTTCTGAGCTCGCTGCTGGTGGGTATAATGAGGATCTCGGTGTAACCCTGTGGATGGTCAATTTTTGCAGCAAAGGGAGACACCAAGCGGTCAAGCGCGTACCCAGAGAGCACCAGAGAAGTCTATCTCAAGCACAACCTTCTGATGACTAGTATATACGAGGAATATTGTCAGTACAAGATGAATACTGAACGAGTAAGGAAATGACTTATATAGAGAAACCACGGCGAATATGTTCGCGTTGAAGACTGATTCTGGTGTCCATTCTAAGCACAAAGGATCACTGAGGTCAATGAAGGCCTATGTCCTGACTGAATAGGGAGAAATGAGGATCCAATGAAAGTTGCGCCCAAGAGTCGTATATGGGTGGCGGTTAAGATGGGTGGTCATACAAGACCAACCTTTGGCTTATGTAATGCACTCCCTCCTCCCTCTGCGACTTCCATCATGCCGCCCTCTAAATCTATCTTTCGCCAACCAGGCGCAACACATTTCCAACTCGTTCATCGATCCCAGAGAGATCCCTTGATAAATGATCCTGATGCAAGCAAACATGTTCTGAAGCCATTCGAACGAGAAAACAACAAAAAGGTCTACCTAATATGTCCTGAAAAAAATGCAATGCTAATTATTTATTCATCAGGGTAAATCTCGAGCTGATCTTGAGACAGCTCTATCTGAGGAACTTGGGGAAGACAGACCCAACGTCGGGGAAGCCAGTCTATATGGCGTCTACTTCGACGATACTGAATATGATTACATGCGCCATCTTAGACCGGTGGGTATGCAAGAAGACGGGGTAGAGAGTGTACTTCTAGAGGCTCCGTCGACGTCTAGACAAAAAGTCAAATCCAAAAACAAATCAGGAATTGATCGCCTTGACCTCCCAGAAGGCGTCCTAGCCTCAACATCTGAACTTCCTCGAACCTATGAATCGCAACAAGCTGTTCCAGCCAGCATCGCAGGCTTCCAACCCGATATGGATGCCCATCTTCGCCAAGCTCTGGAAGCCCTTGAGGATGACGCCTTTGTTGAGGATGAACTTGAAGATGATTTCTTCGCTGAATTGGTGGCAGATGGAGAAAGAGGAAGCGACGAAGAGGTAGACTTTGAGTTTAGAGAAGACGGCGTCGATGGCAACCAAGAAAAAGCGAACGAGGTAGATGAAGAAAATGCTAGTTGGGAAGAGAGGTTTGCAAATTTCAAAAAGGGTCAGAAAGGCGCCAAAGGAACAAGCGATGGTGGATTTGATTCAGAAGGTGGGGATACGGTTGGTACATTGCCAGCTATTTCTGTGATCGGGGGAAAGAAAAGAAGAAAAGGTGCCAGCGATGCATCTGGATATAGTATGAGCAGCTCGTCTATGTCCCGTAACGAAGCTCTTCAAACTCTGGACCAACGTTTTGATCAGGTATTTATCTTCTCTTCCACTTTTACTAAACTATTAATTGTGATATTAGATGATCTTGAGAGAGTACAACGAAGGCGAAGAAGACGTGGAGGATGTAGATTCTCACGAAGAGTCTGACTCGGACGAAGCACCAGACCTCATAACATCCCGCGACGATTTCGACTCTATGGTCAATACTTTCTTGAACGATTTTGAAATACTTGGTCGGAAAATGAAACCAAAGATGGAAGGCGAAACTGGAATGGAAAAATTGGACGCGTTCAGACGTGCTATGGGACAGGATGAACGCAATCGTCTTGTTAACGAAGAGGATGATGAGGTCAGCATCGATGACCTATTCCCCGTCGAAGACAAAAAAGATAGATGGGATTGCGAAACCATCTTGAGTGAGCATCAGTCATTTTCGATCTTATATCTAACTAATAACATCTCTTAGCTACTTACTCCAACCTAGAAAATCATCCTCGTCTCATTCGTGCTCGGGATCCTAGGCCAGCTCCAACGATTGTCCTTGATCGCAAAACGGGGCTACCTTCTGTACTCAGCAAAGTAGAACTCTCAAAAGCCAAACCCCGAGGCGTCTCTTTCGCAGGTTCGGACGATACAGACGGTTCAGATACGGAAGATGAGCACAGTAACCCACCTTTGCTGATATCCTTTTACAATGCTGACAATGTCGCAATTTGTCAGGACGCGGCCAGGCTATTGGTAGACCGCGTAACGAAACTAAGGAGGAGAAAAAGGCCAGGAAGGCCGTCATTAAGGCAGAGCGTCAACAAAGACGAGCGGAGAAAAAATCGACGAAGGAGCAATTCGGTGCTGAAGTCAAAGATCAGAAGAAGAGGATAGGGAATAAGGAGCTCCGACTGAAAAAACTATAGGCTATCCTACGGGGTACGGGGTTGTATGTAGTAGATAGATCGATACGTGCCAAGCTTTATACATACATAACTATGACATCGACAAGATCAGGCTTGGCAGCTATTGGGGTTTCTTCTCGATTATCGGATTTACCCTTCACAACCTTTCTCTATCCTTGACTACCACCACGACTGCGAGCAGTCATGGCGTTCTCTTCCAGTTTAACCAACACCTTTTTCTTGCTTACGATCCTTGTCGTACTTCTGCCTGTAGAAACCTATGCCTTTGGAGCAGGTGACATTCCCGATTTCGCCTATCTCAACGGTACGTACCTCAAGCCGCAGTTCCGAATGTTGTGTATGCCATGCACCTATGCTGACCTTGGTGTACCTTTCTAGATAAAGCCTTCCGTCATGGTGACATCGAAAATATCCTCGAGACCCTAGCCAAAACATCAGGAGCTGCGATTGGTGGTTCCGGTCTACTAGGTTTTGCCTCTTCCATCATCAAGCAAGCATCCGGTGGCTCCAAGTTTTCGAAGAGCGATGTCAAGAAAGTGTATTTCGTAAGCTCGGTTTCTACTCACAGTGAATGCCCCCTTTTGAACTTGGATGAACAGGGAAATTGGCTTCGCGATTACTCGCAAGCGATGGATATTGCAGGGCTCAGCAAACTCTCTGCCGATACCCTTGTTTTAATCGTTTCCGTTCTTGGGTTCATGGTTATTGAGTTCAGCTTTCTACTGCTGGACTCCTAAGCTAAACCCTTTCGTAGACCTTTGGTTTTGCCTCTGATGAGTTTCAAGTTACTCCAGAACGTCTTGGTGTTTATCTTCCAGTTGTAAGTTAATTACGATTTGCGAAGTGATAACATGTCCACTCACGCTGGGATCGATATAGGAACACATTGATAATCCAAAGTAGCTCGTCAGCTCATTGCTCAAAGAGTCGTACTGACAGTGACCTTATTTAGAGGGTACGCTGAAAAGGAAGGAGACGCTCGTACTTTCCATCCCAAGCTTAGGCCTCCCGTTTCACCTCGCGAACTAGAAATTGATTCTCGCACTGGAATGAAGGTACTGTCCGTACCGTTATGTTCACCCACATATCTGACACATTCTATCCAGAAATATATTGCCACAGAGAATCAGGGCTGGGACACATCCACCGCATTCATCCGGAGGACTCTCAGAGCATGTATTCAACATGGTCGCCAAGCTAGAGGTCAGGAAGGACCTGCTCTTTGGGAGGCTTACCGCCTTCTCGGAACTGGCCTCCATACCATGGAAGACTTACTAGCCCACAGCAATTGGTGTGAACTGGCCCTCCGCAAGATGGGTCATGAGGAAGTTTTCTGTCATGTCGGAGACAATGGTTTGTGAAAATGAATATAGTATCATATTCACCCCTCATCTCGCGTTTATACCCCATCAGTTACTGTGAACACACCAAATGGCCGTGCGCCCCCTCTGATCACTGGTACATTTGGAAGTACGTATGATCTCATCTTGAATGTCTTGATGCTCATTTATCTCATAGGTGCTGATTTCATGCACTCTCTCTTGGGAGAAGCTGGAGAGTGAGTATCGTGCGCATGGAACGAGGGATGACTACTAATGCGATATAACTTGATAGTAAATTGAGTCAGGCCAGTGTGACCGATCTCTCTGCCAAAATGGACAGCGTGCGTGTGTAACCAACCTTCATCTTATTCGTCTATACTGAGCTCCGAAAAATACAGAGTGCTCAAGGGAATGGACCCGATCTGTCTGTCTTGAAGACAATCCTGGGTAAACTGGGTGGCGGAGATGACAAAATGAACCAAGCAGAAGAGATGGAGCAACAAGCCAAGGCCTACAACTTCAACCCCGACGACATTGCTCCTCCAGAAGTCCAAGAGCAACTTCTCGGGTTGCTGAAATGGCATGACGAGATCCTCAAGTCTGTGATTGAGAAGATCGAGATGGTGCCTGGTCTTTCGAACTTATTGGACGAATTTTCCAATGCTCTGAACGCATGTATGTGTATCGTTCTTATGATTTACATCTTGCTAAACTCTTTGGTTAGATATTTACACTATCCTCGCTCCATATCTCGGAGTGCGTCATTATCTCCACTGACAGTTATTGACGATCCTAACGTTCTGTATAGCCTATCCTGACACAAGCTACAGGCGTCCTGAATGAAGGGAGCAAAGCAGTCATTGATAGTGATGATCAATATGAAGTACGTCCTTCTTTCTCTAGCATCTCCACTGTCTCATTTTTTCCAGGTCTTCAATAACCCAGATGCATCTGATCCATCTCACAGTTTGCTTTCCAAGGTAATTTCTGGTCGTGATTGCAGATATTGTATACCTCTGTATTGAACGAAAACGCGTACAGGATCACTTTGGCCTCATTCTCAACGAACCCGCTGGCAAAATCGCTCAAATTGTCGATATCCACAGCGTCAACCTCATTGTCGAAGCTTGGAGCAACGATAGCGATCCCGATCAAGTCATCACGCAGGTCAGAAATGATCTTACACCCTCAATTCACAAGTCTTCTAATAATTTGTGTAGATTCTTGAAGCCTTTCATCATCCTTATTATGCTACAGGCCGTTCAGATATTCAAAACCAGATGCTTGACCACATGGAGAGCTGGATAGGTGGCCTCGGATCCGAGGCTGCAGATATCATTGAATCCTTGACCAAAGTTAGTTTCGATACAACCTTCGTGTTACCCAACTAATTGCTGTTCTTCTTTTGATAGGAAAGCGTCCGTGACCATAAAAATAAGCGTCACGGCCTAGATGACACCGAGGAAGCTGGTTACGGTGGATGCGGCCATGGTTATACACCTAGCAGGACTTCTGGAAATAACGCAAGCTCGGGAGGTAAGACCATGGTAATACCTTCTGTAAATCGCTAACTCAGTATTGACTAGGTTACCAATCATCTGGCCAGACTGGTAAATAATTTCCCTCTGGTTTCATGCAACGTGAAAGTAAATATACACGCTGATATAGGTTACGGCCAAGAATCCACGACAGATTATGATGCACAACCCCAATCTAACACCTACGGAGGCTACGGAGGGGCCCGCACGTCTGGAGGTTATGGTTATGGTTCTCAACGCGACGATGATGACAGTGGTCGAGGACGGTATGAATCCTCAACTGATGATACTCCAAGCTACGGGGGACGGCAGGAACCAAGCTACGGAGGACAGCAGGAACCTACCTATGGTGGCCGTCAAGAACCAAGTTATGGAGGCCGTCAGGAATCCAGCTATGGTGGACATGAGGAGCCCAGTTACGGCGGGCGTCAAGAACCAAGTTACGGTGGGCGCCAAGAGCCGAGCTATGATAGCCAACCCGAAGGACGCCAGGAGCATCACCGCCGTCGCGACGATGATGATGATAATCGGAACTCGGCTCGCACTTATGAGAGTCAACCCCAACGCGATTATGCAGCTCAATCTGGAGGTTATGCGCCCTCTTATGGCCAACCCGAGCAACCAAACTATGGTGGAAATGAGTATAGCAGGGCCGAAAACAACGATGATGATGATGGCCGTCACAAGAGGCATGGGCATCGCCACCATGACTCCGATGAGGACAAGCCTCGCCGGCAACAGCAAGAATACGAGCAGCCATCCTATAGTCAGCCAGAAGAAAGGGAGACATCGTACGGACAACAGGAATATGGGCAGCAATCCTCACGTACGCAACAAGGGTATGGGGAGGAAGAATACGGGCAGCGCGGGTATGCCCAACCTGAGGAGTCCTATGGGCAATCAGAAACATATGACCAGCAACCGTCTGGATACGCTCCTACCTACGGAGGTCGCGATGATACCTTTGGTGCCGAGAATCTCAACATTGGTGGCGACGATGAAGATAACGAGGGTGGTGAACGAAGGCACCATGGCCGACATGATTATGGGGGGGGATATTGAGTGTCGCCTTTACGTGAACTTTATTAAGTGGAAATATTCATCACAATGGACAAGAATATAAGCAGTACGAAAGAGCTGTAGGATAAACATGGGAATTACTTAGTTTCATATTTGTAGCACGTCGAATTAGTATGTGCATCACATCTTGAATGTGACAATTGTCTTCCTTTGCCAATAATCATCACAACGACGCCATAAACATTGTAGAACATGGCCTCTACAACTGAAACAGAAGTAGATGGCTCAGAAATTGACCCTATATGGACTACGAGCCGTACTGCAAGACAGATTTATGCACTAGGGGAAGTGGACAAGGTCAGTAGTTCATTCGGCGGCTTGTGAATAAGCTGATTTCTATTCAGGATATAACGCGGCTTTTGGCACTTGCTGCGTCGTCTATATCTCTGTTAACCCTTCCTCAGACAGACGGGGCTGACGATAACCTTCCTCAAGGAGAAGAAAGATCGGAGCAGTTTGTCCTCGAAGTTAGCGAGTATTTCGAGCGCCTTGATGTTCGTGCGTTCTGTGGCCTCCGCTCAACGCAGAAACTGATTACTAGTTTGCAGTCAATTCAAGTAGCGATACGTTCGTCGCTAGCTCATATTAGACATTCTCGCATTGCTCCCTCTGCTATCAACGCTCCTCCTCCAGGCTTTGTGCCACCGTCTCTTGGAGTAGGGCTCCCGTCTAATGGCAACACTACTCGCAAAAACCGGGGACTTCAAGAGGAACGAGTGGAACGTGATGCATGGAAGGGCATTCTTGCTGCTCTGACACGCATAAAAGAAGCTCGGGATCAAGAGCAGCAAGTTTTTAACGAGACACGCATGCAGCAATGAAAAACGAGAATACCATGTTGGTTTTTGAGAAATCCATAGTATATTTCTTTTCGATCTATCTATTTTGCTTCATAATCCCGTCAGCCCTTCCCTAATCCTATATCGTGATAAACTAGTCCATAACCATTATGCGCTGGGTGTCATGTCAGAGGGCGGTCAAAGAGCAGTGGCATCGTCGATAATCTTCTCCGCTTTGAGGAGCTCCTCGTCTTGCGCTAAGCCTGATTCCTCTTTTCCCGATGCCTAACATTTGCGGATAAGGAACACGTTTCCGATAGAGTGTATTCAACGACCCACAATAAGTTGCTTAAGGTCTGCCACGGCCTTGTCCAAGCGCGTCTTAGTGTCGATGACCATCTTTTCTGACTCTTCTACCATTTTCTTCTTCAAATAGAGTTGTTGAGCTCGCAAAAGTACAAGAAAACACGCTAAGGACTCACGGCATTCTTAATATCCCACTCCTCGGCGCCATCTGCGATGAATTTATCCTTCTTTGTTACAAGCTGTCCAGTTTCTTTGGCATATAGTTTCGTCTCCTTCGCGAGCCTGATACGGTGTTATCATGGTCAATACTTCTGATGACATTGCCTGCTTCCAATGGAAAGTGTATCCGCACCTCTGTACGACACCAGACTTGATCCTGAGTTGTCTCTGGACGGCGGCGGTATCACTCATATTTACGGATGGTAAAAGATATGGGTTGTAGGAGGAATTCGAGAGGATCAAAACGATGAGATGTTGAAATCGGATGTTGATCACGCTGCTAGATCTTTGAGAAACCTGAATGAAGTTGAGTTGATTAGATTCTTTCTCAAGTTTTTGGCTTCTTTCGACTCAAAACGCCGATGTACTCATTCGAGCTCACAGAACAATTTAGATAAAAACGGTAATAGGAGTCACTGACGAAAAGACTACTCAAATTAAAAAAACCCTAGGTAATAATACCTCGACGGAATACTCAAAATGCTCGAAAGGGTTTTTTATGGGGTTTCATTGCGTCGTAAGATCACACAGAAATCGTACTACAGCTTTGCTATGTAGCCTACAATCTCAGATTGAATGGGTCGTGGCGGAACGTGAGGTAGTATGTATATGATATGTAGGTGGTAGATGTGGACGGAGAAGCGGCCAATCGTTCATGCGCAAGCACACAAACGACAGCAAAGGCGCTCAGCGAACGAGGTATGTACAGAATAGGCAGGGGGCGCGGATAGTGGATAGTATGACCAAGGTAGGCGTAAAGGGCATTAAACATAGAATCATGAAAAGAACGGTATAGACACTAGCTAGCATACAACATATGTTGGCAACACACCTACGAACCCCGATAGCCGATCGACCGAGCTAGCGGGTCGGCAAATGCATGGACGAGGGAGAGCGTCAAGCCCTTCAACAAGGCAGAAGACCACAGTGTAGCAGTTGATAGCCCCCATCGAGACCGACGACGACGGCGAGCTTGCGATGCACAAGCGACTGCAGAGTGAACATCGCCGAGCCCAATTCAGCAGCTCATATCGTGCGGCAGCGAACAGACGGACTAGCCGTAAGCGCAGCGGCGACGAAGAGGCGAAATGGAGGGCAAGGCGAGCCACACCGACCGCGCAAGGCGATGCGATGCACGCGACGTCGAGAAGGAATGGTCAAGGGTGGCATGTATGCTGAAGTTGTGGTGGTCCTCGAATGTTGATCCAACGAGGCGGGATAGCGAGTGTCGTCCTCTTCGTCATCGAGAATCCGCCCCTCGCACACCGTATCCAAACCGGCCCCGGGCGTGCCACCTGTGTGTACGCTGAGTCCGCATCGCGTGTCCCATGCGCAGGCGCAATGGTGCCACGAAGCAGCCGGGAAAAGAGGGGAAGTCGGGATACCATGAACATACTTGGCGCGAGATAGGATAGAAATGGAGAGGGGAGCACGAGAGGAGAAAATGAGGATCACGGACAGATGAAGTGGGAGAGAGAGAGATGAGAGATAAAAGGCAATGAATTATCGGATTGGAGAGTGATCGCAGACACGGTTGTTGATCAGACAGAGCCGCTGAAAGGATCGGGGATTGTGTCGGTTGATAGTGTGGAGGTAGGGTAGATTGATACAGATAATAAACAGTGCTGGTACAAAAAAAAAAAAAAACAATACAACAGTGCGGCGGCGATGGCTAGATAGAAGCGGTATGCTTTGAACAAAGGCAAATAGTTGACTTCCATGTATGAGGCTCTGCTGAGTCTCGAGGTGAGCGTCGCGGGGACAGATGATGCCAGTGTGTTGGCTACAGTGACGAGGCACGGAACCACAGTAAAGTGGTCGTCGCCTCAAGCCAGTGATGGATGGGGTAGGATGGGAAGGGGATAGCAATGGGGGCAATACGACGAGAAGTTCAAAAAAAGATTGACTGCAAGATAGCGCCTCAGAAACAGGCGAGGTATGCACTCACACACACTCAAGAGTGGGGAGATGTTACACCTCAAGCTCTGCTCTGGGTCTTGCGATGGTGTCGCGCCCTGCCATGCATCGACCACGTCCGGGAAGCCCATCGTCGGAGTCGGAGTCGCGATGGTCAGCTCCGCTACTCCGTCGCCATGAATCCAAGGCAGCACAAGATGGCCACAGGCCAGAGCTCGCCCGCGTATGAACCCACAGTCAGGCGAAGCGTGCAGCACGGCTGCAAGAGATGAATGTTGAGTGCAGAGGGTGGTGGTAGTGGGGTCATGAGCATGGAATGATTATGTCGTCGAGACACAGCCTATAAGCATGGTGCTCCTACGCAGCGTTAGGCTAGCGCGGTTTGAAGGTGGTATGCCGAAAAGAATAATGCGTGAATAGATAGAAATGCCGTGGTCATAAATCAGATGCAGTAGAGAGGAGAAATCGTAGCTCGTGTCGGAACCGTTTAACCACGAGTTTTTGATCAGCACAGCGGGCGATCAGATGGACCCCTTGCTGTGCCAAGCAGGCACTCAGTTAAAGTTGATGTTGGCGCCAGCTCGGTTGAGCATGAGAGCCTCGTTGACGGTTCGGAGGCGATGCACTTCGTGCTCCGCGCCCTTCGCGCGCTCGAGGAGCTCACGGTTCTGGCTCTCGATGGCGCGAATGTGGGCGGTTGCTGGTAATAAAGATATGGGCGTACGATCACCGGAAAATTAATGTGAAGGACTAACCTCGGTCGAGAAGAGACACCTTTGATGTCTTCTGGTTCGTGGCAGGGAGGGTGGTCTTGAGACGGTTGTACCCATCCCTGAGCTCATCGCGACGGCGTTGCTCGGACTCGATGCGCTGCTTGCGAACGATTTCGCGGCGGGAAGCACTAAAGAGTTCTAATGTCAGGAAATAAAAAAGACGACAAAAGAAGATGCGCACGTGTCACGAGGGCTGCCGTCAATGGGTTCAGCAGTGTTTCCATTGGGTTTGAAATCCTCATCCTCATCTTCGTCGGAATCCACGTCGTTGCTCTTGTTCGACTTTGAGCGCCTGTGCGACGCTGCGACTTGTGCCCGGGTTGTGGGCCTGCTAGCAGGAACCGCGATGGGGTTGAATCGTTGCGAGCGAGGTACAGTAGCGCCGAAGTTCGCGCCGGCTGGGGAACGGGAGCCGCTTCCCCGGCTGACACGGCCGCTGGCAGAGGCCATGCCGTCCGACATCTCGCCGCCGCTCAGGCCGTAGAAGAGGACCTGGGGTGCGACGCCGCTGTTCTCCTCCTCCTGGGAGGAGAAGGCAGTCGGGGGTGATGGCGCGAAGTTCGAGGAGGCGTAGCCGTAATCAGGGAGAGACGCGAGGGTGTGCAAGTCCATTGTTGGGGCGACTTGCTGGGGGACTAAAGCGGTGATTAGATAGGAAAAGGGCAGTGCGCGGAATCGAACTCACGACCGACGTTGACGGGCATTGGCGAGGGAGGATATTGGAAATATTCGAGGCCGCTTTCCATGTAACCAAAGGCCGTGTCGAAAGTGTGGTCGGGGTAGGCCTTGTGGTCGGGGTAGTCCATGGTCATATGCGAAGTCGACATGCTGAATGAAATGAGCTGAAAAAAAAAGAAGACAAAAGAATCTGTCTGCGGCGTCAGCAGTAGCCAGATGTAGGAAAAAAACCCGGTGTTACCTGAGAAAAAGGGACTGCAAATGTGCACGGGCGGAGGGCGGTTGCGGGAGGGGGGTTGGGGACTGGGGACTGGGAACGAAAAGCGAGCGGCCTTTTATCTACTCTCGCCTCGAGGCAAGTTCAACCCAGTGCCCTGGCTCTCTTTCGGTTTGTTTCCGTGTCCACAATCGCCTGAATCGCCCCGAAATCCGCCCCACGCTCCCTATCGATTTGTTTGGCACACTCTATCTCCATTCGAGATCCGAGTTACCGAGGTCATTCGGGCACTCTGGGACAAATATCCACCAAACATCCCTGTCATATCTCATCAAATAGGCAGACCCCCCCCCTCGACTACTACACCCAGATTTTGGGTCATTAAAAAAACGTTCGAGATTCTGATGAATTGCCTTTTGGTCCGATCACACTATGCGCAGCAAAGCAGTGAGAAGCCAAGTACGCTCGTATGGTTGGTTCACTCATTTGCCCTCAGTGACACAATGTTTTCCCGAAATAATAAGCATTCCATTGAATCCAGAGATTAGGTCAAAGAAGGTCGTCATGTCATCTGCACAAAGGCAGTACTCGTAAATCGTGTCGTAAGTAAAGGTCGTAAGGTAGGTCATTGGTCGCAAAGTCTCAGCGGAGGGGAACAAAAGAAAACTATAATGTCCGAGGAAACAAGGTAGCCAGTGCATTAGGCGTTGTAATATCCTACAACAAAACAAGTGTCAGCATAGTCCGTCGAGCAATCGGAGTTTCTTGCCCACCTCCATGAAAGGGTCCCTTCATATTGGAATAATGCTCCAAGCGCTTCGAGAAACGCCATGTCAAGAAGAACATGTAGAACTAAAAGAAGTTTGATTTTGCCTTATCAGCGTCCAGAATGAGTAAACACGAATTGGTCCATTACTTACTTGGCACGCAAGGTCCACCAGAAGCGATACAATGAACGCCGTATTTAGACTAGAGAATCCCAAGGTGCAAAATCCGCTCGGAAGTGAGCCTGAATTTGAGATCCCAGCAGTTACGGAGTCGGTCCAAAGTGTTCCACCGTTATTGCACTCCCATAAAATCTTGTCTTGGCTATAGGTGGCGTCAGGAATTTAATATCGGCGTAAGTATGTGCATTTCACGACGAGGGGTGTCAAGAAGGTGATGAAATACGACAGTGCTTACCCTCTTTGGAGCTGCACGATCATGATAATGGCTCTGACAGCAGCGATCACTATAATAAAGGGCCACAAAAATTTGGAGACTCGAATCCAAATGTACGATCGCTAGAATACCAGAAAGATGTTCCATTACCGATCAGCATTGGAGTACGAATTAGTGACCATCGTCGAAGAATAAACCTCTTACGTTGGAAAGAGCGAACATTGTGATTACTGCAGCTGCGCCAACGCCTAGACCGATGCCTCCATAGATTTGCCTTAAGAAGAGATCAGCATAGGTTTGTATGGAAGTTTGTATAAATGGGACATCAGAGGGAGGAGCAATCACCATTCAGGAAAGACGAAGTAGATGTATTGACCACGGATGAGCAGGAAGATTCCACCGGCGATGCTGTATGCCTGATCACAGAGAATTCCAGAACGCAAGATGTCAGAACTACTTTCCGCACCCTACCATATGAATCGGAGAGAGCAATAGGTGCTTACAGCGACCAGTACGGCCCAGGCGATGGCACCACCTCTCTGGCAAAACGGAATGAAGGGGACGGATCAGTATATGTTACTCCGAGCACAGAAGAGGGGACTCGGAGCGTACGAGAGGTAAAACGAGCAGGCAATTGTCACACCTGCGAGGCAGAAGATAAGCAGACGGTTCAGCTCAGCTCAAGTTCTTCCCTGATTTAGCTGCAAGAAAAATCACGCACCACATTGCAATTGGAAAAGTAGATTATGATAATTGGGGATGACGTCTCGTAGCGCGTAGAAGGTATCGCAGATAAGATGAAGCCCTAATTAAAAAATCGTCTCAATGTCCTTGATGGAGGCTATCCAAAGTGTGGTCTCGCTGCTCGTCGTCGGGGCTGCAGGGCGTAACCTGCCGTGGGCGGAGGGAAGGGAATATTGCGTGACGCTATATCATAGTGACGGATTGCTCTGGGCTGGCCCCAGTGTCATGTGCCCAAAGTGTCACACGCCAAAAATAAAAAATATAACCGTAACACCTCGGCTATGTTTTCTGCAAACCACCATGTCCTCGAACACAACTCCTCCGTACATCTTTGAAACATTGCTAATTTCCCTCTCCGGGTCTCATCCCATACGTTGGTGCATATTACTAGTGCCGATGCTCGCGAAACAGTGGATATTGTGCATCGGAGGTCCTATTCAAACCCGGATCGCGTCGACAGAAGCTGTAGTCAGAGCTTGCTGAATAGCTTTTGCCTATCTGTGCCCAATGCTGCTGCGGTGTGTTTTTGGGTTCTAGACTATAATTACATATGTAATAATACTCCTCAAACGCACCCGTGCCCTCAGAGCAATATTCTTAAAGGCTCCCTGAAGTCTCCCGTGATGGATGGTCTCTCAAGAGTACCATTATGGCAAGTCGTTCTGATACGTCGAACTTGTGGGCGTTAATCCATCCTGTTATCCAATTCACATCTCATTCCTTCTCACCAGCGTCAAATTTTGGCCACAAGACTTGTCCTATTCCTGTGTCCATATGCCGAGAAGAATTTCTGCCAAAAAGAATAAACAAATACCCCGGATTCTCATGTGGACTACAGCGCGCTACGTCTCTCTCGGATTTTGATTCTTTGCCTCTGTGGGCAATCTGTCGATACACTGATGGTTCTCGTTGTCCCCCTTTTCGGAGGAACCCCCCTTATCTTTCTGGGTTTGCTCTGCAATCATGGCTATTCTAAGTCAATTGCGTACCCCTGCTGCGAGCCATATCCTGTCATTCCCCGCGCTCATTACGCATCTTTGCTTCCCGAAGGAGACTGTTTACGGCTCTCATTGGGTGGCTCAGAATAGGCTCGACAGTTTAATACCACACCACTTCATTCTGACTAGGATTGAATAGCTAGAGCGCTATTAATTGTTGTTAGCTTTGGACATCTATCTGGACCACTGGGAACGATACACCTTCTTCACTTCACAGACTGTAGTGCATTTTCAAATCTATTTTCGTCATAGATTAGATTTGCAACGTGCCCTCGCCAAGTGACTTACTTATCTGCAACGTTGGACCCACCAGTCTGGCTCGTTCGCGGTGACCCCGATTTCTCGTTTCGCCGATGACAGGGTAGAGCTCTGTGGACCTTGTTATCCATCCTGGGATACCCCTCCTTAAGCTTCCTCTGCTGAGTCTAAGCATGAGGCTCTCGCCGATCCTCCACTTGCGGGGATGAATGACGCCTTTGCTCCTTTTTCTCAGTATCTGCTGCGAACACCAACGACATCCACTGGCGATGAGCGCACATACCTTAAACTTGCCATCGGTGGCTGTACACTGTGGCGTCGTCGAGTCCTTCCCTTACTTTCCACAGGGCGCTCGTCCCCCCCGCATGACCTTGGATTTGACCCTGCCGAAGTATATGCGACATGTGTACCGGAGGCCGACGGACAGCATGAGTGCGGGAACTAAACTTTCTATGCCATTCCGGGCTTGTAAATGATTAATCACTTGCATCAACGATTCGGGATTCAGATGCGCCAGTGATGCCAGTGATGGCGGTTGCATCTTCAAGCCCAAAACATTCGTGCTACGAAATCGGGACTCTGATATCTCGTGAAACCTCGCCTTTTCGACAGGAATCTACGCCATTCTTGGATTTATCTGGTTGCGTACGGAAGTTGCGCAACCCCCATCGACATTTTAGGAATTGCCTTGTTTTTCTCTCTCGGTGTCTCCGCTTCCGAGTCCACGGAATCAATTTGATGTGCTACAATTCTCACGGGCCACTTTTCATTCAGTACTTTGCGACGAGATTTGGGCTTGTACTGAGCCTGAAAAATCGAGTCATTCTGTGCTGTAACACCATCTCGAAGCGCTCTCTTCGAGCTTCAATATCGCAGCAGCCGCTCGCTACTCGAGGCCCGCAGCTCCGATAGAAGCCAAGACTTGGATCTAAATGTGGTGTAGTGGGCAATGGGTGAACGGCTTTTATCATTCCCTTACGAGAGAATATCACGGGCGGCGATGGATACTATCAAGTCGGTCAGTACATGATATACCGAGGGGACGGGCTCGCAGAGAGGGGGGGGGTCCCGACTCCCGTACTCAGAGAGGATTCGCGCTGACCCTGATTTGTACGTAGACCATATGGACATGAGCCACAATTGCACAGCGTACATTAAAATCTCAGAGTTGTTATGTTTTCTGATAGCTACTAGGTGCTTCGTTGAGACACGAATAGCAATCCAATTGTCACAGAGGCCGAAATGAAAAGCTTCTACGGAGAAACAGCTAAATCCATTCATTGCCTGCAGTCCCCCCATAATTCACTTGTGTTTCGAACTGTGGAAAACTTGGGTCCAGATTGAGTGAGGGGACCTCGATAAGTAAAGGTGGTGTTTGTATGGTATGTAGTGCTTCAGATCGAGACGCTGGAGATGCTTTGTAAAGCGTGATTAGTCGCTCCAGACATGAGGCTGCGGCGAAAGTCGCGAGGCGCGTCGAGCGACAGTATCGATGTCACTGACATCGATGTTAATATGATGCTCCTATCAAATGGGTTCTGGTCGCAGCTGTGCAGTTCTTCATTCTGCGCCTGTAAAATCAACCCAAGCATGCGCGACCGTTCATCCGGGACGCTGTTTGGGGGGAGGGGGAATTCTAGCGGCGCGTCTGAATCCCAAGCGCACCGGCCAAATCAAAGCGCGGTGCGAGGCGTTGAAACACACTTCTTTTTTTCGCATATGATCATGAACATCTCAGTGACAAGACCCAAAAACAACGCGTTATACACGTGTATGTTACCTCTGGACGCGCAAGTTCAGGCTCTCAAATCTATCGATGGCCTCTGGTTTGGACATGTCAACCTAGGTGATCCAGTAATCGTTTTGCCTACTTTGTAGAGGGCCAGCAGGCAGCTGGAGCAGTCGTCGTCGTCGGGGTTTAGCATCTGCGTCCTAGTTCGGCTGGTATTTTTCGAAAAAGCCTCGAAACCGGCAGCTGATAATTGGATCCTGCATAGTGAGATGGAGTCAGATAGGCAATAAAGTGTTTACACCGTCCTCGCTTGGGTGTTTGGGTGGGATAATATTGACCGAACCTTACCCAAACCCAAAATCCCAAAATTGATTCTCAATCGTGCACAATTCCAAGGAAACGGCTCATCGAGGTCATCGAGGAAAAAATAATTCCGGCATCTTGAAAGGAAGGATGGAAATTATAAATCTAGGCTATGAGAGGGTGGTTAGGTACATGACTCGAAAGCAGAGAGTAAGACAAGAGCCGGGGGCGCAAGGCAAAACGTAAGATCCCTTCATATCCAGCAGTCCTTCCAGTGCATCGCCATCGTCAAGCAGCTTCGCCAGCGGCATCTCATCAAGAAATGCGCCGCTTCCTTGCTCGGTGGGCGGCTGCAGAAGGTCGGAACCATGATTTGGCGCCTATCGGGTCGTCCGTCCTCTCCGACCCTGTCTTCGTACGGGCTTTGTATAACTAAATACATTTTTACCCCCAGCGAGGAATACCTGCATCGGAGGTTCGCACAGGACAAATAAAGAAAATCGTCGTTTGTATTCGTCAAGAATCGTGAGTGTGGTTTCGTGATTCCTTTCGTGAAAGGAAGTTTGGAGTGTGGCTCGATGTGATGTTGTGATGAGTTTGTGTGGGGTAAGGTTATGTCGAGGATATCAATAGTTGCAATCGCGAAAGAGCTGGGAGTCGGATTTTCCATGCCCATCTCGTCCTTTCTCGTCGAACAGTAACCAGTCTTGACGGAAATAGATTTAGAACAAGATATCACCAAAAAAAACAAGGAAGAGAAAGGAAAGGGATGCGTCCATGAATATGCAAAAAAGTTGGGCTGACATGTGCCCGGAAACAGATGGTTGTAGGCTAGGATACGATCCCCCTGGGATATCAATTTTTTTGTCGTCCTTCAAGGAGCAGGAGCCGGTAGTCGATGAACGATCGTCGATCAACGAGATTGCGTGTGACCGTCAGAGATTTCGCATGTTGCAGTCGTTTTTTTTTGAGCATATCACAGCAGCAGGCAACGTCAAGTCGCCGAGTATTTTCCTCTCTCAGGAAGCAGGCGGCGCGATTGGGGGTGACGAGAGCGAGAAAGCGTCAAACGCACTGCGTTAAATCGGCATCCCGGGCGCTTACACCCGCTAACGATGGGGAGCAAAACAAAAAAAAAAATCAAAGTTTAGAACCATTCCTCCAAGTAAATGCCGCAGAAGATGAGAAATATATGTAGTGAAGAGATGGCGATGAAGGGGAAAAAGAAATGGGGAGGATAGAGTAGAGGCAGAGCAAGGAAAAGAATTGGTGAAATCAATGCGGAAACCACGTGGATCAGTGACCACCTTCGGATGCAGACGGGCTTGAGTGCTCGGAGGGGGGTTGTTGGCCTCGGACGGAGGCGAGAGAATGGCTGGGAGGAACAGTAGCATCTGGGGTGGGGGATGTCGTCCTACCCATCGCGTGGTCGGGAGAAGGAGTGCCTTCGGTGCTAAGAGATATCTTCTCGTTCAGAATGCGGAGTCTCTTCGCCTCGGCCTCGACCGCCGTGAGTTTGTCTATGAGAGCCTTTTTTTCTGCTTCGAGCTGGATAATGTAATTTGTCGCTAAAGAAAAATAGTCATAAGCAACGGTTGCAAAGTGAATACTATGACAGGGACAGATCCCACCTCGTTCTAGTAGCGAGACTTTGCTACTCTTTTGGTTCGACACCGGGAGAGCATCTTTGAGCTTGGCGTAACCTTCGCGAAGTTCGTCGCGTCGGCGCTGCTCAGCCTCGATGCGTTGTTTCCTCGTAGCCTCCTTGCGATTGTTGGCGAGGTTTTCGGTTCCGTAAGTAACACCCATTTGCTCTTCTTCGTCTGAATCTCTAGAGCGACTGCGCCTGTGTCCGGAAGAACTCGTTGGGGATGGGGTGGGATGATAGCGATGGTCCCGGCGGTGTACGAGCGAATGACCTCGAGAAGACGATGGGGAGTTTGCTCCGCTGCTGTTGGAGTGGTGGTATAGCGCGTCTCCTGATGTATCTGATCCGGAGAGAGGAGGAGAAAGTGCGTCGTACATTTCCGGGGAGGGGGGTGGAGGTGAATTAGCCAACGGCAGGGAACCATGAGGCGGCGAGGATGAAAACACGCCTGATGCATATTGGTGCTGTAGTCCTATCGCATTCAGATTCGGGTAGGACGCGTGTTGCAAATCCGTAATAATCTGGGCTAAGAGCACAAAAGACCGATTATCAGATCGACAGGGGATGCAGCGTCGAGGGCAAGCGAGGACTTACTACGCGCTCCGGTGTGTTGCATCTGGGGAGGATAAGTGCCATACCCCCCTATCGCGTAACCAGCCTCCTGGTCGCCCTGATAATAGTACTGGGGCTGGTTGATGCCGTTTTCGTCGTTCATGCCGTGGTGGTCCATCGTGGTCGTGTGGGATCGTGGTCAAGTCGTCGAGCGTGATAAAAGGTCGTGAATGCGGAAATGAAGAGAAGAAAGAAGAAGAAAAAAAAACAATGGGAAGATAGCAGGAAGGGACCGCCGGAAGAGTCCAAAGCCAAAGAACCAGGAAGTAAACCTTTGTCCCAGAACGTTGTTTGGCACAATCCTCAACATCAATCCGAGCTCCCGCTGACAGCGCTTCCTCGTACTCTGTAACTACGACATTGGAACCGCATTGTTCTCCCAGATCAATGCTGGCGACGCCGGAGAGGCGAACAGGGAGCTCGATATGTTTAAATTCATGCATTTTGTCAGTGATCTCTGCGCACAAGCGCGATAAGAATAAAATATTGTCCCGCGCTAGCGCATTTCTCGCCATTTATCAGTCCGGATGCTGAGAGAGCGAATATTCTCTCGGCGTCGCGGTTGCGCAGGTCGCTGCAGAACGAGGGGAGCGACTGGGGGGCGGTCCGGGGAGGGACAGCCAGATTTGGGCATTTGTTCTCACCGTCGGCCACATCGTCCCACCCACCGCTGCCCGCATCTCGCTCACCGCCAGACAGCAGCGCCCACGACGGACTCGCCTGGTCCGTGCACGCCCCCCTCGCGTCGCCCTTTTCCCCGTTCACGATCACGACCGCCACGGTTCATCTGTTATTCTTATCCGTCTTTGTTGATTAGTGAGTTGCAACCAGCGCCCCAAGACGTTTCTGACGCCTTCTACAGCCCAGAACCAATGTTGCAGCATTGTCTATAGCCCACAACCCGTATACCACAGGCCCCAGCTTTTTCTCACCACCAGACGACTCCCGACGTACACCCATCATGCCCACCACCACGAACGAGAATGGTTCTCCCCGTTCGTCTCATTTATCGCCCGTATCTGCATCCGGAAGCACTCTGTCGCCATCCTGGCGGCCGCCAAAGTCGCCTCTCCCACCCCACCGGCTGGCTAAACTCGCAAATGCCCTGGGTGTATCAACCCCCGTTCCCGCAGGTAATCCCTATCTATCGCGGTCGTTTTCGGACTCGGCAAGCACAGTTGACAGTGCAAGGCGGTCGCCGACGCCTTCTTCAGCTCTATCAAGCTCTGTGGGCTTCTCGTCGCACTCGAATACGCCGCAAACGTCCAGGTTTCTGTTGCATGTCATCCCGCCGTTACACTTACCCCATGATTCTGAGGCAGGGGACGATACGCGAGCCGTTCCACCGCCCAATGCACCAGGCTATCACACTCAGTTCCGACGCGGTACACTCGTCCCTGTGCACTCGACGCTGCAGGCGCAATTAGGGGCTATCGCGAAGGAATACGCGTTACCAAGCTCAGCAGGCCTCATATTGTATCTGGTAACCTCACCAGCGCCGCAGAGCCCCGTCCTGCAGCCATTCGACGCGATGGACGAACCTGGACCCCGCCTGTCAGAGGATATCTGGAAGCATCTGTGGACGCGGGTCTTACGAACAGAACAACGGGATGACGGCCTTATGCCATCACGAAGCCCGACCCCGCAGACGCCCCATACTCCGCATACACCTCGCTCACCTCTAATGCTAAGGCTCGCGCCAGCTGCCCGGTCAACGCCTTTTCTGCCGCAGGAGCAAACGGCTCATTTGCGTCCGTTCGTTCCATCACCCATAGAGCCCGTTCCGCCACCGCCGCGGCCTGTCCTATCTCCTCATGCGCCGCAACCTACTTATTCAACTATCCCAGCGTCTTCTACGTCGACCTCCATGTCTGATCGACAGTCTAACAACAAGTCTGCACCACCGTCGTCCACATCTGTCTCCCAGTCCGAGCCCGGGACCCCCGATACATCCGTCGAGGACTCTGGCCTGCGCGCCAATTTCTTGGACCTACCTGGCTTCAATTCGCCGTCGCTCATTCCCATCTTGGCCAAGGTCGAATTTGACATTGACAGGAGGAAGGCGGCGTGGTACGAGCCTTGGGTGCGTAGTCGAAAGGTTAACCATGCTAAGCGGACGGAGAGCAGGAAGGGTAGTAGGACCCAGGAGTCTGATGGAGGGGAAGAGCATTCATCCAAGGAACGCGCACCTATCGAGCTTTTGACTGGCAAGAAGAAAAAAGACCCATTCGGTTTGCTGCCCGATAACAAGATGGAGCTCCCAGAGCCAGAGGAGGAGGAAGAGAGCAAGCAGGGAGGTAGGCGGCAAGTGGCTGGTGGCTATGCACGCCTTTCAGAGTCACCAGATGAGATCAACTCAGACGACGACTCGGATATCGAAGATCTGGGCGATGATGACGCCACGGCAAAGGTGTCTGCAGGTTTGTCCGGCAGTAAGGATCCTCTGGGTGATGTGTTCGGTTCAGACGCTGATGCATGGGCAGATATCCGGGCACAAGGGGGCACGCCGCGCAAATATGATAACCCTAATGTTGTCCACCTTGCGCTGACAGCGGCGGAGCTGGACAGGCTGCCGAGTGAGGGGCGCGATGACGATTCCAAGTCGACGAAGGAGGAAGAGGAAGTTTTCCAGTTACTCGATATCATGGGGAAGCCCAATTTAGCTATCAATATACCCTCGCCGGCGAAAGATGGCAACACGCGCTCGTCCTCGCCCTCTCGCAAGCTCCCACCGCCGCTCTTGCTGAGATCGAAGGATAGGCCCGTCGAGCAGCCGGTGGCGGCGCTCAATGGAGACTCGTTGTTGGAGACACCGCGGCTGGCATATTTGGGTGGCATGACGGAGTCGGAGCCTGATAACACCGATGATGAAGACGACGTAGATGAGTATACGACGCGTGTGCGGAGCCCGGCTGAGTCTGATAAACGCGGCGGTGCCGTGTTTGATGACCTCGACCTTGGGTTGGATCCTACTGAAGATGTATGTGTTTTTTTGGCTATATATGTTGCGAGATATCTGACTGACTTTTCTTGGGTTCAGTTTGACGACAATGATCCTAATGATCGACGTAGAAGTCAATATCTTATGAGCGCACAGCTTGATGCGATTGAGAGGGTATGTCTATCTCTTATGTTGTCGAAAATAATGTTCTTAGTCTTTTGCGTAGACCATGGCGTCTCTCTCTCCCCGATTCATGACGACCAGTTTAGAGGAGGAGCAAAACCTAAGTTTTAATTCGGCAACGCTCTCTCCAAGTACACCCGCAAATGCCCACCTATCGCTATCCCCCGGGAAAAGTTATGACTTCCTGCCCCCTCCATCGCCCAGACTACCTCAGCATCCCGAACCTGACGAGGGAATGTAAGGAATTTTTACCGTTTAATTAATTTCTTATTC
>QFFD01000337.1:0-73202 GCA_003314615.1 Pholiota microspora
GCCTAGTGGTTTGGTGTCCAATTTCAAGGTTCTTGCATAGTTCTGATCGATAAATTTTTCTCCAGCACCAGTGTCTAGTAGCGCTTGCATTTCAACAGTTTGGTTCTGATTTTCACTTGCAATAGAGAGAGAGATGGAAAAAGATTTATTCTCAGTCTCACAAGCTACTAATACAGAGTGAATTGTGATTACAGAAAGGAGAGGGGCTGATATTGAGGCAGTTCTCCTTTTTAAAAATCCTTCAGGGTCTTGGTTTCATTGCCAAGGTAGTGGTTCCTTGCTTCTTTATCCATTTGTTCTTCGAGTTCAGCGATGGCTATCTTGGCTTCATGGATGGTGAGTTTCTTTTTGGGGTTTTCTTGGTTTTGACAAGGTTTGTACTTATTCCAGTAGTTGCTTTGGTAATTTCTGGGGTTCCTGGGGTTTCGGTTGTTTTGGTTATTTCCGGAGTTTCTGGAATTTCCGCTTCTGGAGGGGCAGAATCTGGCAAGGTGTCCACTCTGTTTGCAGTGGAAGCATTTTCCTTTGCACATGAGACTTTTTTGCTCGGTTTGGGACATGGCATTAATTGAGATATAGTCCGCAGAGATGTCCATAGCATTAGGGTTGCTCTAGTTCTGGTTTCCAGAGTTTTGGTATCTGCTGTAGCGTGGGTTGAAGAATCTTTTCTGGTTTGCATTCAGGGTGTTGGTTTTGTTGGTTTGTTTCCCTTTGAGTCAATCAAAAAGGGCTCGGGTTCGGAAGTAGTCTTTTTCAACTCAAGTGGCTATATTGTACCATCCCGTGATAGTTGTGGGGGGTTTTCTCTTCAGAGGACTTGTAGCAGTAGGTTTGGCTTCAGGGATTCTTGGTAGAGTGTGATGATGCTCTTGGTTTCATTCCCGAGCTTTGCCATTGCCACTAGGTTCTTGAATTCGATGTTGTGTTTGTTGATAGGTTTGTCTTTTTGTCTGAGGTTTTTGAGGGCTTTGTGGGCCGCTTCTTCGGAGTAGGTCAGCACAAATTCTTCTTCAAGGTCTAGGCAGAGTTGGCCATAGATTCCGTAGTTGATAGTTGGGGTTCCATTCTGGGCCGTTGTTGTGTTTGTGGTAAACCAGTTTTCTCTCCAGGTCTTGGCTGTTCCTTTGGTGAGGTAAGAGAGGATGAAGGAGATCTTCTTTCTGTTAGTGTTGTATACATAGTTGTTGATGTCCAAGTAAATTGTGATGCTTCTTAGGAATTCTTTAAAATTTTCTGGGGTTCTATTGTACTGTTCTGGTATATTGATTCTGAGTTCTTTCGTATTGGCTGTGGGAGTTGCCATTGTGAAGCTAGGTGCAGGTGGTGGTGGTGGTAGTGGCAGTAGTAGTGGTGGCAGAAGTGCTTTGATGGTATCAAGAGAGGTCACTTTGATAGGTGGGAGTCCTTCAAAGGGGTTGAATTCTTCTTTGTTGTCTGAGTTTCTTGCAGTGTCAAATCCTCTGTTGGAGAATGAGTTTCTTCTTTCTGTTGGTGGTTCAGTTTTGGTTGGTTGGATTTGTCCTAGGTTTCTAGGTTCTTCTTGTATAGGACTGTTTTGTCTTGAGAATAGATTTCCTGGTTCAGTGGGTCCTTCGGTTGATTGAGTTCTAGAAAGGCTTTGGGCCTATATAGAGATCAAGGTCCGAGGTCAGGGTTCTTCTCTTGGTGCTTGTGTCTTCAGAGTTCTTGCTGGGAAGCCTCTCAAAGGAGTTCTTCCTCTGGTTCTTTCAGATGTCTTGGTTTCTGGGTTCTATCCAACTATTCAGTGTATAGTGTTGGTGATAAGCTAGTTCTTTTGTTACAAACATGAAGGGATAATTATAGAAGACGTCTATAGTTGGACTTCGGTTTGAGGTTCAAGACACACAACAAATGAGTAAACTCAGAGTCATTGAGGTCGAGCAGTGTTCAGAGTAAAAGAGGTTAGATTCTCAAGAACTAGCTAAGGAACAAGTATGCTAGGACTGAGTCTTAAATACTAGAAGGTACACTAAAAGGGGAACAAGTATGGAACTATAAGTACAAGAAGGGAACAAGGTAAGAAAAGGAACAAAGGCTGCATCCTAGAGTAGAACAAGGTGCGCAGCATATATAGTAGAAAGGGAACAAGGGCGCACAGCATGTGGGAGTCAGGTGATGACTCCTGGGATAAGAATAGTACATGGAATAGTAAGCAAGGAAAAAGAGTAGGTGTTCATAACAAATAATGTTTCTGGAGGTGTTTTTTCTCCTTTTTGGGACCATTTCTTTGTCAATTTGGGTATCTGTGATAACTTCAATATTCCCAAATTCTATGCCCTACTCCACTTGTTGACTCTATTAAGGAGCATGGAACAACTGACAACTACAATACCAAGATGTTTGAACACCTCCATATAGACTTTGCAAAGGAAGGATAGTGAGCAACAAACCAGCGGGATGAGTTTCCTCAGATGATTCAGTAGCTTTCTCATCAGGAAAAAATTGACAGTTTTCAAATATATCTCCAGCATACTGTCTACAAATCTAATGCTCCACCACTACCATGTTAGCCAAAGTCTATTCCCAAAGTGCCTAATTATCCTGGATGTACTCTGAATCTAATTGCAGAAATGCATAATGCTCCTGATTTTGTCCACTATCACAAAGTCTATATCAATAATCTTCCTACTCAGACAGCTAGAGTATTACTTCGGGAGCTAGAATCAATCAACCTTCCCTTAAACAAAGTCAATGTCTATAATACATTCCGCTTTAATCCTACTAGTATTAATAATGATAAAGACACAGAAACAGATGTTGTCAATGCAATCCCTAGCTCTCCAAGATTTCCTCATAGGTGCTTTGATACTATGGTAGCAATTGTCAATAATAATGCACAAGCAACTGGTCTTCTAGGTATCTATATTACTATTTGATTAGAAGGTATTGTGTTAACTATTTATTTAAGGAACCAGGATCAGATGAGTTAGAGTTATATTTACTCTACCAAAGGTTTTCAATACACACATGGGACCAGAACCACTTTCTGATTCTTGGAACCAAGGTCCTTTGGCATATATTGAATGGTATTCTCCTCTTTCATCACAAGCTCTATCATCCAATGATTTAATGTATTGCATCAGAAAGCCAGAATCTCTTGCAACAGCTAGTGACTTACCAAAACATATAACAGGTGCTATTCTTCCAATAGGTAATATATGTCAAAGCTGTATATTGTTTCCTGTAGTTCCCAAAGACTCTGCATTTGTTCCAGCTAGTTGGACTACTGATACAGTGCTAGATAAATGTTCTTTCTTTTTTTATTAATAATTGGGCAAGTAAATACTTATATCAGACAATTTGGTAGTTATATACATATACTATATTATACAAACTATTGAGCAACCAAAGTAGTCATTAGAGCATAGAGAGCAACCCAGGTACTTCCCAGAGCATAGTAGTGTACTACTGCCTAGTTAGGAAGTGTGAAAAATACCTGAGTCAGCCTTTTACTAAAGTGGTTTTTCCTGATGTGAGTCATAGTTTAATGATTTTGGCATTAGTTACATTGGCATGCCCTCTAAGTGAATACCCTCTCAGTATGCTTCTGAGTCCCTTATCATCAACCTTGCTGGATCCAGTATACTCTCCATGCCACTTGGGTCCATTAGAAATGTAGAATGCACAAATGTTTCTGCAAGATTGTTATAAAAGACACCTGACTTTCTGAGCAAGAATATCATTCAACTCTTGTTTTAGAAGCTTTTTTTGCCTACTAGTAGTAATTTGTAAATATATATATATTTTATGCTTTAACCTATTGTTCTTCTGGCACATCTAGTTATGTTTGTTGTATAGCAGAATTTACTATAACTTCTATTTACTTAGTCTGTTTGCTTGTTGTTTGTTGAAAAAAAAAAGGACTTTTTTTGCTGGGCAACACCACAGCCTGCATCTGCAAGTAAGTATATGTGCTACCAATACACTATAGTTGCATTTGCTCTGTTTGTTAGATTGAAGGCTGCAGGAGCAATACAGCTTCACAGCTTCATATTTGTAGAGTCTTAGGGGATTCAAACTATGCTGTAGAGTACTTAGACTGTATTATTTAGGAAAAGTGATGTCAGCATACTGCAACATATTGACACAATAGGTGAGTATGCATTGTCAGATAGCTCTGTATTGCCTTTTAAGGGTATCAAATGTATTAATTTTGAAGGAGCCTCAATGCTGTCTTCCATAGACACATTTATCCAATTGGAAGATACAGACAACTCTTATTTTGTATGTCTAAAAAAATCTTGGGAATGGATTTTCCTCGAAGGGTCTCTAATACGCTAGTTCCTTGAAAATTTGCCTCTGTTTTGATGAGATCACAACATTGGCCCCAACACAAAAAATTCCAGCCTCAAGAAACTTCTTAGATTGTCTTTGCAATTCCTTTCTTCCACACAAAGTAGTCTCTATCTGTTGAACTGATAGAGCAACGAAAGCTCGCCTTTTTTTTGGTGGTTTGAATTACTGATGCATTGTTGCCCAATGTAAATTTTTGTCACTTCAACTTGAACACTAGAACTCTCCATTTTAGAACCAGCAACTCGCGCTTTTAGCTCGTGTCACCGAGACGTGCGAATAATATATTATATTGACTACGTAGGATCGCCAAATTCTTGAGTGCATCCCTTCACTTCCGCTTCGGTATGAAGTTGTCCGGGCAAGGTGAGTAAACTATACTGTCAAAACTGGGATTTGACTCATCGGACTGTTTCTATCCGCAAGGTCATTTCTTGCGTTAACAGTTTCGGATATGTTTCCTAAGCATATCTTGTGAGTGACTCGTGTCGGTATTCCACTTTCGTTCATCTGTCAAGCCCTGGGGATGCCGGTTCCGCATCTTTGCACAAATCATAAAGCTTCGTTTCACTGCATTTCGAGGGAAGTCAACCTGTCTGGCAGCTACCTTGTGAGACACCATGCCAGTCCACGAAATCATCGTGTTCGCAGCCTCCGAGGCATTCATAGTCAATCCTATCGAAATATTAGCGGCATCTCGTACTTTTTTCGAGAAGGTCGATGGATGTCATAGGTATTATGTATCACTCACAGTGACGCAGCTTGACACTAATTCTTGTTGTTTCTAAGAATTTACGGAGGAGTAGCAGAGGGTACAAAGATAGGCTACGTCGTCATTGGTGAATATCCTAACTGCTCGAGTCTTCAACTCGCTGAAATCAACTTCTCATGAATATTTTTTGCATGACCAGCCTGGGAGTCCTTTGAACATCACCAAGCTATCAAGACTATGGACGGATTTCCTCAAATTCTTGGTTTGGCTCCCATATTTGGCCAGGGAGATTCGGCAAAGGTGTACCATATTGATTTCGTTGGAGATCCGGAGGCTGCCATTGCTTCAAATGTCACCGAAGTCCTGGCCCTGACACTGAAGGAGGGAAAGACCAGAGCAGATCTGGCCGAAGTCTTTGAATCTCTAACAGCCAAGCGTACTGCGGAGGAAGGATGTACCAAAACTATCGCATGGGGAGAAACACGTGAGGAGCCTGGGAGACTTTTGTTTCTGTTGCTCGGATGGAAACATTTAAAGGTTGGATATTGTTCATGTGCCAACCGCGTTTCATTTGACATTCTTTTAGGGACCTCTTGAAGCAAACATCAAAGGGCACAGCTCCTCTGAGGCGTCTTTAGAGTGTTTGATTCCAATTGTCGATCTCGAGATACTCACAGTCCATTTCAAGAAAGTCCTGTGAGATTTGGCCCGGGCGACATCAGAATGTAAAGTATGGGACTTTTCAATGGCACGGCTTTCTTTCACTTTTAATGCGTAACGAATATTCACTCCGCAGATACACGCACACACGAATATCAAAGCAAATTTTCCACTGGCAAGCTAGGTTTGACGGGTGTATTGATGTTCGTCCCCCTATTTTTTTGGACTCTGTGTACTTATTTGTCTGTTTTCATAACGTAGCTGTCGTTGTCTTGATTTGAAATCCAAGCTTATCTGACAGTGTTCAACTCTTCATGAAGCACTCGTTCTTGACTGGTACATTGGCGAGTCTACGCTTCGCATCACGTTTGGCTAGGCCCCGAGGGCCCTTTACTGCTTGAAGAACTGATTGAACCTGTTCAAGCGGAATTTATTGTTTATGGAATTCAGCTTGCGATTCAAGACGCTTCGGTTGCATTCGTGGTGATTACTCTCTCTGTCGGCCGTCTGACACCTGATCATGCTCCACCAATTTTCTTCCATGAACCTTGCTCGTCCAGTCGTCGAAGCACTCGAAGGAGGTGCGATGCGAAGGCTCAACGATTTAGGCGCTACGTGCTAATAAAATCAGATCTAGGCCTACGACGATCTCTTTGGGTGCTATCGAACATTCGCACGACTACAAGCTGGACTTTTGAAAGCTAAGACACATGGGAGACAATGAGAGAACGTGTGCAATGCTCGCGCACAGGAATAACCTCTTATATATACCGGTTATCATCACCTGTCACGCTCCCAGCGCATCGTAAGAATGGCTTCGATACCTGGCATAGTCACGGGAAACCGATCGAACGCCTTCAAATCGCTCCGTACAAAACCACTGCTTTTTGGCATTCTAATTTCCCAACTCCCGTTCACTGTCCAGAAGGTACTGTCAATTGATTATCATGGGTGTTCCGAGACGGCCGCGTATCGCTATTATGTATGCTACTCAATATCTATCCTGCTCTGGAAACTGATCTTGTCAATGGTTCAACAGTGGCGCTGGGATATCGGGTTTAACGTTATCTCATACGCTTAACGTATTCACCAGTAAAGCAGGCAGCAGCGTAGACATTGATATCTACGAGGCATCTTCTTCTCTTTCCGAGATTGGCGCAGGCATCAACATCTGGCCACGCACTTGGAAGGTTCTAAAGTCATTGGGTTTGGAGGAGGAATTGCTGGAGTTTCTACCCCATGTGCCAGACGATCTTCCTCGTTAGTATTCCCTTACGTCGATTGAATTTTTTTTGAAAGCTATCGTTTGTAGGTTTAGTGTTTGAGATACGCAAGGTAGATCAAGCTGAAGGCCTGCACATTATTAATATGGCAACCCCAGGTGTGTTTAGATACGCCACTCTATTTGGAAGACGGATGACTGACTTGACCAGGAGGGACAATTAGACTGCATCGTCGAACTCTTCAGAAAGTGCTGCTTGGACGTCTGCTTAAGGAGCGTTTACACCTCTCACGTCGGTTGTCCTCATATGAAGAATCCGAAAGTGAGGTTCGCCTCTACTTTATTGACGGGAGTACTGCAACATGCGATATGTTAATCGGCGCGGATGGGATCAGATCCATCGTGAGGCGAAACTTTCTAGATACTCAACCTCAGGACTCCCCAGCTACCCCACCCACTAATAAAAATGCACATCGGGGTGACGCAGTCTGGACTGGGACATATGCGTACCGTGGGCTTGTACCGTTCGAGAAGCTGGAGCAACACCATACAAACCATCGGGCAATTAAGACACCTATGATGGTGAGAACGAATATCCAAGAAATCTGTTAGATACTCAAGGTTATTTTTTTTGGCCTAGTATTCCGGAAAACTCAAGGTACTGGTCTAAGTCCAGCGCGTAAAGAAAGAGTCAATCGTTCTTATCTATTCAATCTCTCTCCAGCACATAATATGTTATCCTCTACCACATGAAAAGGCGGTCAACATTGTTGCTATTGTCAGCTATCTCGAGAAAGAGGGAACAATACACCCTGGGCCACAAAGTACCTATTGTGACAAAGAAGAGGTGCTATCTTTATTTTCTGGTTGGGATACAGAAGTGCAACACTTGATTGAGGTGCGCTTCGCGACATGGACCATCGTAAAGTATTTTCATACATGCACAGTGTATGGAACGACCTGGTAAATGGGCAATAATGTCCTTAATACCGATGGACAGGTTCGCTGGAGGACGTGTTGCTCTTGTGGGAGACGCAGTACGTCAGTTGAATTTGACATGGTTGTGCTAATCATGCATTCTGTTCATTCCAGGCGCACGGAATGACCCCACATCAAGGCGCTGGTGCTGGGCAAGCAATCGAGGTATATGTATCTTTATTTCCGACCTTCTCACTGTTACTTAGCTTTATTGTACAGGACGTGTACGTTCTAGCGGGTCTTCTTTCGCACAAACTCAGCACTACCGGCTCCATTCCACGGATTTCCGAGATATACAACAATATACGCTGCCCAACGGCCAATCGTGTGCTTCATCTTGCACGAGAGGCTGGACATATCAGCGAATTCGTGGCTCCGGGGTTCGAAGACGTTGTAGAAGGTACCGCAGATGTACCTCAGGAAAAACTGCAGGCTTTGTTCGAAGATATGATTAGAAAATGGGATTGGGTATGGAACGCCTCTGCGGACGACGATATGCTTCGAGCTATCGCCATGCTGGAGCAATGAATATCAGTCCGCTTTATGTGGGTTCGGATCATACCGCTGCCGTTGCTTCATGCCACAATGCAAACCAGAATTGAATACAAGCATACACTTCGTTACGGAGATTGGAAGGAATCTGAGTGAAATATAGGCTTCCTCGTTGCTATTATCAACCCAGAAGAATCTAACTACAGGAGGATCTAACTACAAGAGGATCATATCGGACAATTTTGTCGACTTATATCTCATCGCGAGTAAGGAGGCGAAGGAAGCAATATGTGACATTGTCAACTCGTAGTTGCTGAGTTCAATGGCGAGAGGCCTTGTAGCAGAAGAAGCGGAAGGATTGAATGACCATTGGCCTAATCGATGTTTCCTGTTCCGTTTACCTTCTCTGCGCCCCATCTTACAAACACTGACGCGCCGGCAGCAAGGAGGAAGGACCAGTCAAAAAGGGACCCAAAGACCTCATACGCAGGGATAGTAGAAAAAAGGTTCGTCGTATCAGAGGCGCCTGCAACGTCTGATGGAGGCGGAGGAAATGATGAGCGCATTTGAACAATGGTGGACAGGATGTATATGCTCTGAATTTCGGGACGATATATGAGGTTTGAAATGCAATAGATAGAAAGAAACGCACCATAATTTGAGCCAGAACGAGGAGCATGAGTGATGCCGCAAGGTTGCGACTCGTTACATGCAAGGCCTAGATAGTAAAATTCAGCAAGATGTCACTATCACGTTCAAGACAACTTACCCGCGTCGCTCCTTGAAGCACTAATCGTATACTACTCATAATAATGATGCCCACAAGCATCAAGCTCAACTGCCGAGCAAAGGATGCCAATTCATCCGTCTTGATCTCAGTCGACGACAACCGCGAAAGCAGAGACGCAAGCAAGTCGGTGATCAAATCGGGGGTCGTAGACGATTGCCGTGTAGGCGAGAAAATGACATTGTAGAGGGACTAGAGCAGAGTAAAGGAGCACTGCCAGGTGAGAAGCGGAAACTACTCACACTGACGATGCGCAGCATACAGTACGCCATGAACAGACGGCCCACCGTGTTGAAGATACGGCCTTTGAGGGTCCCGCCGAATACAGCAGCCTCTCGGCGCTCGCGCAGGGCTTCAAGGTTACGGGTCATCTGAAATTCAAGTGCTTCTAGACCTTGTAGTTCTAGTGTCACTATGGAAAGAAGCTGGTGAATATTCGATTCAGATATGAAAGGAAGAGACCCTTACAGCTATCCGAGCCACGGAATGACGATCCGACTCGAGAAAACCATGTTTCTTGGGTCTACGGTGTCTTCAGTTCAACAAAAATGTCTAAAGGAAGACATAACAAACCGATGAACTCGTTCTTCGTGATGCCTCTGCCCCCCTTGTCCTCATATCATTTCTAATACTGGTGAGAGCGTATTGCGCTGTGTCAATGTCTTGCTGCGAGGGCACCGTTCTAAGCGGAAGTAAGTTTGCAGCCAATACTGCATGAGTGTATATGACACGTACTGCAAACGCGAGCCAACTGGAAGAAATTTCCATGAACTACTGATGGCTCCAAAGCCTGACAATAGCCCCAAAATTATGGTTCCCAGAACGATAAGACGAGAGAGGGCGGCTGTCACCATGTCTGAGGATGCTAGTGAAGGAGGAATGGGGATGTAAGAAAACGCAAAGAGATACAGGGATACGGGAATGAGGCTGATAATTATTCTTGGGCCCAGAAATGAACGCGAAGAGGAACTATCTTTTTTTGCTCAGTATAAGTAGGCATATCCACCTAGAAGAACTCACTGGTTGCGAGCAGCAAACTGACAGATAGCGGGATTATGACAAGGACGGCGGACATTAAGAGAAAAAGGGATATCCTCCAGTTCAATAGACGCGTGCTTTTCAATATTAGCAATCAATACAGATCACTGCGGGCAGACTGTGCTCACTTGGATGTGAGAATGCCTACTCCTTGCAGCATAAGCAGTGCAAACATCATGCATCCCTCCGCAAAGCACCATGAGAATAGAATCCGCGAGATGGCAGCATGGAGATACGTTGTATCCTCCATTGTAAATTTGGCAGATTTTGGTGTATGTGTTGTTGGTAGGGGAAGAGTTTCGAGCTCGACAACGTCGCGTTCGAAATTCAATGCCACAAGGTCCGCTGGGAGGCTTGGTCGACGTGACAGTGTTGGAGTTCCTGGAGCGGCTGAGGAGGATATGCTCCGTAGATCGGAATAGATGGTACGCAGCAGGTACTTTCGACAGGCGTAGAAGAGGGAGAATCTGTAGCTCATTCATTCAAAGGTCGTGTTGCAGATCTATTCGACACTCACCTCGCAAGCGTCAACATCGAAGTTTCCATCCCAATTTCAGTTGCCATTCTGTGAGTCTGTAGCTAAAGAGAATCGTTGCGTTCGCGGACAAAAGTTGCTCGGCTTGTCATAAGCAGTGTTCGGATAGTGTATAAGGTTCTGCTACCGCGTCGTATGAGTTACTTTTTCCATTTTACCAAGAGGTCCACGTACTCGTATGCTTAGCGTAGAATAGAGCCTCGTGGATTCGTTCCCATTCGAAATGCGGAAGGGCAGTGGAAGTAAGAAGCAGGAATGACGGCGCGCTTGTTTACGATGATGCCCAAATAAAGAGGTCGAATTCCCTATCATCATGATCAAGGTGCCAATCAAATCTACTCAAGCAGGTGTAGTATTCAAGATGTCTCAATGTAGCATGCATAAAATCTGCCTGTGCATTGTCCTAATACTAGATCTCGAAACATAATATACATGATAAGTCCCAACTATAATAATTTACTGTATGCCGCAGGCGCTACCTTTCTTTTGACGAGTTTGAATACGTACAATGGTAAAGCGCTGATAGCGACAATGGCAGCGACTTTCCATGCAAAGGTATATGTGACGACGAAGGAAAGATCTGTAGTTGAAAGTCAGAACAAAGTTGATTATCAACCCATTGAACAAAACATACCGAAATAGGCTGGAAGAAAGGCGATGCTGATGATGTAGAAACATAGGGTGACGACTTCAGAAATGACCATGTAGATATGCCTGGGGGAGAGAAAGTCGAAAATTGTTGATGGTGAAGATAATGTGAACATACCATGTAGTTATCTCCAAGGCCACCATAATGAGCTCATTGAGAACTAGAGCGGTGAACGAAATGGAAACGATATGCAGGAACTCGTTCTCGAAGAGCACTAGGGACATGATCATAATTGCGGCGCCTACAAAGAATTAATTCAGCATGAGATCTTTGGATGAGTGGCACATGTCACACTACACACCTTGATACAGACTGATCATCAACCACTGGAAAAAGGTCTTGTATGAGAGTGCACGACCCTACACACAGAACCGCAAGTTAGCATAAGATACGATTAGGCTTAGGCTGGTCTGTGTACGATACCTTCGTCAACTCTTTGTACAGCTCCGGATACAGCAAAGCTAGATCTTCGCTGACATCCCTATCCAGAACCAGCGAGAACACTGGTGCCATCGTGTATATCGTAGCATACCCGGCCATGAGCCATCCCTGATACAGGGCAATAGGCGCGAAGTAGAATATGGCGGAGAACACGGCCTGCATCACGGAGATGATCAGGCCGCGATGGATAACAAACTGTGCCAGTTTTGCGGAGCGGCGATACGAATTGCGCCCGTGCCAAAGGAGTAGTTTGGTCAGGTGGGAGAACTGGGTAACAGAAAAGTCGGCAGCTAGAGAAGCTTGTTTGCCCTCTTTGCCGACTATACCAACACCTGAACGATTGAAGAACGATGGGTAAACAAATAGATTCGGAAGAGAATGATAGAACCTAGAGAGCGCACCAACATCTGCAGCTTGTATCATGCTGACGTCGTTTCCTCCATCGCCTATGCAACAAACTCGCTTTTGCGTAGCGATACGAATCAAGCGCGCGACATCAGCTTTCTGGGTAGGTGAACAACGACAAGCGACGACAGCCGAGAGTTTAGTGGCAATCTCGATAAACTCGTTCTTGAATAGGTTGAGGCAGAGCTACAAATCGAGTCAGCAACGTGGTTGTGGGTGCAGCGAAAAGTGATCCATACTTGAAGGGAATCGCCGTCAATCACAAGACAACAATCCAGTTTGTTCTGCAAAAACTCGAGCTGATCTCGGACTTGATCTTCAGTTTTCACTGAACGAACAAATGATACGATGAGCCGAGTAAACACTTGACCACGAAAAGGAAAGCTACGCACGTTTGGACATCTCATGGATGTACTGGCCACGCGCCACAAGTTTGGTTGAGATCGCAATACAGCGCGCCGTCTCTACTTTGTCTCCCGTTAACATCCAGATCCTGATGCCGGCATTTCGTAGAAGTTCCAGTGTCCCTTTAACGTCGTCCTGCAGTTTATCTTCTACTCCAGTTAAACCAAGGAGCTCCAAATCGTGCTCTAAGTATTTGGCGACTACTCCAGCCATAGCCTCGTTCCGTCCATCAAGACTAATCGACGCCTGGTGGTATGCAGCTTTGAATTCGTTGTACAGAGCTCCCGAAAGCCGCCGACGTGCCATGACGAGAGTGCGCAGGCCCTCGCGCGCCATGTTAGCGGTCTCCTCCTCGAGCCAGTCGTTCTTCTGCACAATATGCATCATCACGACGTCGGCTCCTTTCTGCAAAAATGTGATTTCGTTGGACTGGATGTCCCGGACAACGATCCCCATGCGTTTGCTTTCGGATGTGAAAGGAAAAATATCGAGGATATCAAACTGTAGCTCGGACCCCGAAGGCGTGGTCAGTGTCATTCTTGTGCGATCGCGGAAAGTAAGGGTGAGACCGACAGAGGCCGTCCATGTAACGATAGCCACTTCATCCGGTGATGATGCTTGATAGGTTACAGTTCCATCATCGTTCGAGACTGGGGTAACCTATTGGGATAGTCAATAGTTGTCCGAACCGAATGGGAAATCACGCACATTGTGACAGAGGGCCAAACTCAGCACTACATCTCGCACCCTTGAAGACATATCTCTTCGACCTCTCGTCGCCAATTGAGCACCTGTCGCAAGGGAGCCTTGCCTCAGGTGTGTCGGTTCGCTCGCTGAGCCAAATGATAACTCGAGTTGGTGAGCGATCTCGTCCATCGAGTCAGATCCATACGACATTGTGCCCATATGCAGCTTTTTCATCTCCATCTCTAAGCAAAAAGATGAAGGCGTTATAAAACACACCGTGGTCAAAGATACACACCATTTTGAGTCAGAGTGCCAGTCTTATCCGTGAGCAGATATGTTATGCGGCCCAATTCTTCAGGCAGGGTACTCGTGCGTACGATCGTGTTCGGAATTTGAGGATCGTTTTCAATTTGGTGAGCGTACAGTGTTTTTCCCATATCGAGGTTGACTCGCAGACTATAACTTCTTAGCTTTTGCGACGTAGTGTTAACATGAGATACTGACCTGATTGGAATAATCGAGGAGAAGAGAATGAGAAACCGAAAAACGTATATGTACCATTGCCCTCTAAATCCGTTCAAAGCTACCAGGATGACAGAAAGTGCGAATGTTACGGCGCACAGAATCTGTAGATAAGTTCATGATTAGGGAAGATTTCTTCACAAACTTAAAACTGACCTTTGCTAACTTGTTTATTTCTAAATCGAGCAAGCCGACCTTTGTTTCTGGGTGACTGGTATTCATCACAGCACGAGTTTCAGAGCCCGTGTAGATGACGAAACCTACGGCTGAGCCTGCTGCAAGGACCGTGTTTGACCACAGGATGTTTTCTACAGTCAAAGGGGATACACTCGGAGGGAGGGGTTGCAACGGCACGGAAGAATTCGAAGGAGAGCTGAAAATAGGTTTGTTCATAGTGAACGTTCCAATAAATGTGTTGATGTCCTTGGTAGGTGGGTCCGCTAGTGGAGATTCAGGACGCACCGAAAACAATCAGCAAATTTACGCACCATAAACCTCTGCGTCCAGACGGACCAAATCTCCTTGGTCCATTTTCTGGCATTCGGAGACGGCCACGCGCAGCTTCCAGTCTGTCTCTCCATCCAGCTGATCTGTGCGAATGAAGCAGGTACCTGATGCATCAGACGTATGTAGCAGAATCAGATCGGCTGGAACGCGTTGGTTCTTCTCCAAATGTACAAGGTCACCAACCCGCAATGTCGACGAAGGAACGGCGCGAGTGTTGGCATGAGTGTTAAGGTATGTTTGTTCTGGATCTTCCTGCGACGGTGGGGTAGGTGGGGGTGTCAAAACTAGATAGCGTTGCGAATTTGCTTCTCGATCCCGCATATATCGTTGATAGTCGTCGTACGCTTCTTTGCCAATGGTCACACATAGAACAAATGCAAGAGGTGCAATATATGTTACTATGAAGCCGATTTTGAGGGCAGGTATGAACTGCGAGAGAGCCACGAGCAGGAAGTATAGATTGAAGAAGAACTTGAACTGTTCGTAGAATACGATGGGGAGGAAGGTGAACGCGTTGTATTTTTGGTTCTTGATGGTGTTGGGTGGGTATCGGGATTGCAACTTGTCTATGGAAGATGCGTCAACATTCGCTGTTGTGAATATATGCGCTCGAATTACCAGGAGGGTGAAAGGGTATTGTTCGCGACTTGTCTTTGGGCGCGTTTGAAGGGGTGATAGGGATATGCTGTAGAGTCATTAGTGAGATAGACTAAGAAGCTGGTAGCACGTACAGGAGTTGTAGATATGTCTTGTCCAAACTGCTCACGGTCCTCAAAAGACTGGGAGCCGCCTAGGAGACCCTGTTCCTCCTCCGAGTCGTCTGCATATCTGTCATTTTTCCGCGCGCTGCTGTACTTTCGATTCCGCCGTGAGGATACAACTGCTGGCCCTATAGCATGAGAAGGCATGTTCGAAAGAGTGATATGAGATTGCTGCGCTGCGCGGTGTTGAAGATTGCGGAGTGGTATATCCGACATCAACCAGTCGCCCGGCTACAGTATTTGAGGGTAAGTTGAAGTTATAGATTTTTCAATTGTAAAAGCCCTTACATCTTCGAGTTAGGACGTTCAACGCCGTCGTTGTGGTGCACGTTGCAGATGCTCGTCGCCAACATTGACTTGATGTAACACGTGACAGGCACTGCGCGCTAAAGACTTGGATTAGGTAATGTTATGCAGCGCCTGCTAATTTGCAACTGACTCCATCGCAGATATCGATATTCAAGCCTTCTAAAATTAAATACATAACATAGGTGCGACGTATGCGTTTGAAATGTGTCTACTATTGGTTTACTAAGTGTCTGGCACTCTCAATTTACTTCTCCCAAAGATCTGCGTCTTCTACCCTCCTCTAAAAATCACATAGAACCAAATCAGTCAATGTACATGACCCAATGGAATTTATAACCTTGATCATATAACAAACTTCAACACCGCTACCGCCAGCTTTCTCTCCGCCGGATTCATCCGCATATCCCCTGCCCAATCTAGAGCGGTTCATAATCTACGCATTGAAATTTTCAGTCAGGCCTGGCTCTGCTACATATCGTTCTATGAAGCAGACCTCGAAACCGAATTTTAGAAAATAGCTTCGAGCTTTGGGAGAACTTGTTTCCAGTGTAAAACAACATTCAGGGAGCTTCGAGAGTCGTTCCCCAACCGTTTTTGACATCATTCCTGGACTATGTTAGATCATTGTTGATACAGCTCGACAGCCTATGAAATCAAACCTTTTCTTTGGTATGCCTTGGAAGTGAAAGCTAATTTTAGGAACCAACTGTCGTGGTGGGACCAAGTCGGACCGTCAAGGAAGCAAAAGTAGCCCTCTTTCCATGATTTTTCTGAAGCGTTCGGATTTTCCCAACCTAATCTCTGCTCATGGACTTTCAGTTCCTAACAAGAGTTTTAGGTCACAATAAAAAGGCGTCTACATACCATGAGATTCTGCGGGCCTAAAGTCTGGGTGAGCGACAGAATTCCGGATCGCAGCAGGGTATAGATATTCCAAGATGTAAGACGTTTTCTAGGAGGTAGCCATATAGCAACGGCGGCTACCTTCTCCCCTTCATCGTCCTCTATATCCGACGATGGCACGCACATCATGTCAATGAGCCCTCCGATTTGCCATGTCGTATGCAAGGTAAACCAAATATATGATTTCAATGCCGCCTATAACACTACTTCAGTACGATTATTCCTGAACATCTTATCTGCACTCACTGGTGTAGTACACCCAAAATAAGACATCAATGGGTCTTCGAGCATGCTATCGACTCCGGTATTGCAAATGCGCTCAAAGTCTCTCGGGCGGGCGGCACGAATATACGAATTCTTGGGCATTCGGTCCTGTGAGGGAGGCGAGGATAGAGAGATGATATTTCCTTGTTTGCCGTGGCTTTAAAACGCTGAATCTGCTGGTAAAGCGGCATCAAAACTTGACATGATAAGCGTTGGAT
This sequence comes from Pholiota microspora, assembly GCA_003314615.1. NCBI lineage: Eukaryota > Fungi > Basidiomycota > Agaricomycetes > Agaricales > Strophariaceae > Pholiota > Pholiota microspora. The sequence continues at coordinate 16,810 of QFFD01000337.1, forward strand.
TTCGTCGGTCCGTATACCTGACCCCGACAAGAATATCCATTCCGTCCTTACCTCGTAGTCACTACTTGAGCTATAAGGTATGATTGGCATGCAGAATCAGGGCCATATTTCTCCTTGGGGATATGTCACACTAAGTATGGAAATTTAACAGACAAAGGACCCTGAATTAATTACCTTATTAGGGAATAAAATTCGACATATCCTCGCAATCCGAGGACTTTTGGCGACCTTGCACTCTGTGCTCACCTGGTGCTACACGCAGTGTGTCTCCATATTAGCGTAGCTCCGAAAGTTATGAGTATCCCATGTGGAGAATTTCAGCTTCAATGCGCACGCTGGGCGCTGTCTTAGAACGGGAAATAAGACCTATGTAAGGTTTGAGTTGGTGCTACATGTATCGAAGGAGTCATATATACAGCCTCGGCGAGCATGGTGTTGGGGACAGGTATTCAAGAAGACTTCTGTATTTCCGGTGACCACTTTGAAAGTAGTGATAGAGACGGTAAGTATTGAAGCGGTTTCTGGATTGTAACAAAAGATATACTCACCTTGATCATACCATATATTTCCAAACCAACTGCTTTATCACCTACTGCTTCAATTCCTAGCGCGTCCGATTTACCTTGGCCGAATTTGATAGAGATGCAATCCTGGTAAATGATTCAAAAGTAATCTAACATACTCTCCCAATGAGTATGACCACATACCTCAAAGCCTAAATGTGAATATTGATCGCGAGACTTGGCCATAGTTGCCTCAAGAGTATACGTCGCCTCAGGATCATGAGCAATTGCTTCGCGAAACAAGAGCGACATCAGGCCTAAAAATAGACGCCGTCATTGGAGATAGCACGTGAAAATATTCATCTTAAGAATTTCGTTCGCTAGTGCTAGTGTAAGTTTGCACATACCTCGTCCTTGGTGTTCTGGATGGGTGCCGACCATCTGCAGATACCATGTATCGTCGACTGGTCTTTTTATACCTTTTCTTTTGAAAGCATTGTGTAATTGCTTATGACTTTCTCCTTGATAATCGACGACCATTCTCTACTGTGCGTCAGACAACTTTGCGGCGAAACAAAATTTCTCCAACCTTACCAACAATCCCTGCAGACCCCAGGCTTTGATAAGGGATAGAGCTCCCGCTCGTACGATGGTTGGGATCATCCAGACCGCCAGTCTCTTATTCGGCGGCAACCAGTATGCAGTTGCCACGATCTTTTCACGCGGAGCATCTTTGGTCGGGGAGTGGGGATTCGGATCGACAACAACTGTGATTCGCCCGCCGACTAAGAACGACGCCATGAGAAGGAATTTGAGAAATAGTCTTCTATGTTTACACTCTTTAGAGTCAGCGGTCTCGTCCAGTAGCTGTATATGGATCAAAACTGGAGGGGACAATGACATTATTTCCACGTACCGATTTGACACTTCCCATGTAGTTCAACACTGGATCATATTTGAAAGCACGATACATGAGATCCACGATATCGTCGACATCTTCAAGAGTAGCAAGGCGAACGTAGGGAGTCGTCCGGCTCTCAACTTCTGGAATACCCTGAGGTTCCCTCACCATTGACATGGTAAGTAGTATACTGTGGAGAGTTGGTGGAGAGGGACATTATTTGGCAAAGTGATAATAAATAAATACCTTTACGCCATTCAGCTTCAAATTTGTAAAGTCCAGGCTCCCAGCAGAGTGCTCCCGACTGCCGGATCCCGAACGTTGAGCAGCGTGAGTCGAGGCGGCTTCAGCACCCACATCAAAGAGAAGGCCAACTTGTTCAGCCCCACCTAGTTAAGTAACAAAGAGCTCACTCGACCCCGATGCAGAAGAACTCTCATAGGAGAAGGTGGAGGTCATTATGGTTAAAGATCTAGGGAAGACGGCTACCGGCGACTCTGTTAGACCGTGTGAATATTATATCCGCTTCACAAGCGTTCTATTTATAGCTTCTATCTTGTCCTTGATCATCCAGTCAAAAAGTATCCGTAGTTGGATTTCGCGGTACTAGTAAAGGCTAGGAAATCAGGAGGATTCTGCCATGGTTTTTTACGCTAAAGTTGGCAATTAAGACTGATAAATTTTCATGCCTAAACCAGTCTAAGTTATGAGAGGATTTTTTACATCATTGGAGGTAGCCTCGTCGTAGAGTCAGGGCAAATTAGGGGGCCAGACGTACTTTCGCTTAATTTTTTTATACTGTGAAAATCCTCTTAAATATTTCTGGAAGCACGATCTTCTTCAAAATTTGCAAGTTGAACATATGTACTTTTAATAAGGAAATATGTAACTTTGAGTTGCAATCGAATCAAAAAAAGTTGCACCAATAATGGGACTCATAAGGGATTAAAAAGGCGAGCAAGTTCATCTGCAAGGACGTTGAGTAACGAACCAGGGAAAAGCTTATCCAAAGCTCATCGAGCCCAAATTGTTCCCTCGAAGCCGAGCAAAAGTCGGAGTGTATGTAATATGTACCCACGATCGATACCAGCCTCAATCCTCCAAAAACTCCTACAACTCTCCCAAACTCTGCCACCATGACCCTCTTAGAACCATGGCTCGCTCCCATCGGAGACTTGTACTATATGATTGGAACTCTCTCACTCACGGCCCTTCCATTGCGGTTGAAAAGGTACCATCTCTTGGGAGAATAAGCGGGTATGATAGCAGGGAAATAGCAAACTCAATGGCTGCCCTAGGCCCACTTCTACATTGCACCCACAGAATATTCGCACTTCTCCTTGTAGATGTCTGCAATTAGCGATGACCAACTCATCTGTGAGAATCCTCACAGACAATATTATACAGTCGACGACATTTGATCGGCTTCATCTCCCCAATCATTGATATTTTCCTTGTTGCCCTCGACAGATTTGTTATTTTTATGGCTCTTTTTCACTCGGCCGGGGTTTTGCTACTCTTCTGTTTCCGTGTCTCTCTATTCGGAGCATGTAGTTCCCCAATTTCGCGACATACGGCCCCTTGCAACATTTTTCTACCGGTCCTCCGACATCTCTTTCGTTGTAGGTAATTTCGGCTTGGGAATGCTCTCTTCGCCTTTCGCTGTTTGAGAGGACAGAAGCAGTCAATCTCTGGTGATTCTATTTTGTGAGTCGAGCGCCCAACATACATAAACCTGGTGAGTTTCGTCAGAAGGGGTCGGACAAGAGCCGCCATGTTATCGGTACTCTTTCTTAGTCTGACTTTATTCGCCTCAGCTGCAAATGGCGCTCCAACTGTTACCATTGGCCGAACCAGCATTACAGGGACGGAGTTTGATCCAGCTCGAGTAGAATTTTTCGGAGGTAAAATCATATCCATGCCATAGAAGTTACTTTTCTGACTTCCAATTCGCAAGGGATTCCATTCGCCCAGCCACCTGTAGGAAAGTTGCGTCTAGCTCCCCCTGTACTGGCAACTACGATAAATGCTGCAAGGTTCGACGCCTCCAAGTTCGGGGCCGCTTGTCTGCAAACTGTGAGACATTTAATGCTAGTTTCCAGTTTACAGACGAATTTTGATCTGTACGATACCAGGCTCTTCCAGCCGACCAGGTATCGGAGGATTGTTTGAATCTCAATGTTTTCCGCCCAGTCGGAACAAGACAAACATCTAACCTCCCAGTCATGGTATGGATCTACGGAGGTACGCGTGTCGAGACTTCGGCCATAAATGCGAATTCTTGATTGATCAATACACTGGGCTGTTTTCCTAGGCGGATTCGTCAGTAAGTGATATTATTTTTGTACTATATGGCAATTATGATTAACTCTCAAAAGTGGGGGCATCTTCATTGTATAATGGTACTGAAATCGTCACTCGGAGTGTCGCGCGAGTATGTCCCCCATTTGTTCGAGAAAGTGTACTCACCTCAGCACATTCAAGGGCACTCCAGTCATCTTCGCGAGTATAAACTATCGTGTTGGTCCACTTGGCTTTCCACAAGGCATTGAAGCTGGGCAGCGTGGAATCACCAACCTTGGCCTCCAAGACCAACTGATCGCGCTCGAATGGATCCAAGCCAATATCGCCAGATTCGGAGGAGACAGAAATAAGGTATACTATAAGTTATGACAGTCACGCGCGCTTGCTAATAGTGCTAAACAGGTGACTGTTATCGGAGAAAGTGCTGGGGCAATCTCTATTGGCATCCATCTGTTAGAAAACCGGATTACACGATTAGCTCGCGCAGCTGTTAGTTGCATTTCTTCCTTGTTTTGATCGCTAACCACTCAATGACCATAAGATCATGGAGTCTACCGCGAGCTCTCCAGTATTTGGTCCGGAGCGCAACGAAGCGCAGTGGCAACAATTTGTAGCCGCTGTACCCGCATGCTCTTCTGCTGTCGGGTCCTCCGACACTTTCGACTGTATCCGCGCCTCCGACTCTCCCTCACTTCTTAGAGCACTCACGACTGCAGGCGTCTCGGGGACGAATATGTCCTTTGGGCCTGTCATAGACGGGCCTGGAGGGCTTCTTACCGATAGGCCATCACTATTGACACCACAAGCGCGACTCCCGACACTCATTGGATCAAATCTCGACGAGGGTACTCTGTTCACGCCGCAGGACACGAGCTCCCCGAACCAGGTAGGTGATCTGCTCACCGAGATGACGACACCGTCCGAGATCGTTAGCCCAATTTTTTTGGGCGAGACGATACAAGAAATCGAAGCGTTGTACCCCGAGACCCTGGCACTTGGCTCCCCATTTGATACAGGAAATGATACTTTCGGCCTCAACCCAGAATTCAAGCGCTTCGCTGCAGCCAGTAAGTCAGAATATGTGTATTACTAGCATGTCCTTTCAGAACTGATTCATAAATTAAGTCGGCGATTTCCTCTTCCAATCGTCGAGACGTACATTCACGCAAGACGCAAGCGCAGCAGGTGTCCGCGTTTTCGCATACTTATTTTCTGACCCAGATGCCGTAGTTATGCCTGAATTACTCTCCGTCATCTTCCCTAGCCCTCCTGCTGCAGGCTCCCTTGGCGGTACGGTCAACTTCAAATCACTAAGAACGTTCCAATGCTAAATTACACTGCCACCAGTCGCACATTCCACCGAAATTAACTATGTGTTCAACACGCTGATCAATAGAACACCTACCGCACAAACTCTCAGTCTCACTATGCAGGATTATTGGCTTTCTTTCGTTACTAGCCTCACACCGAACGATGGCCGTGGCTTGAGACGTACGTGTCTATTCTGTTATTTCCGATGTATCTCTTCATGAAAATTTCAAATATTCTTCTCCATCTAGGCCCCAACTGGCAGCAATACACCGAAGATAACCAGGTGCGCAATTTTGCTAAATAATGGAATAACAGCGTTATATCAATCTCGCACCGTAGATTTTGATGCAACTCAATGGACATAACACTGCGTTGATACCTGATGACTTCCGGTCCGACCAAATCTTCTTCTTCCAGAACAGCGCTGACGCCCTTCACCGCTAAGTACTGAGTGGGGAAATTGCTGTCCGAAATGTCAATAATGAATGTATAGTATCGATTGCCAAAATCAAGCACCTTACGTTTTAACCAGCCTTCACTGACTTGTCATTTGGCAAGTCGTCTGTCTTTTGTGATTCATTAATATTTTGAATCAAAATCCTGGGTCATCATACTCACATCTATGCGCCATGGCTTGGTCAAAGTCTAAATTTTCTACATTGCAGGACTAAACGAGAGTCAGGCTGGACGTATTGGCTTGGGAACGCTTTAGCTCATTTCTGGTGTAAAAAAGGCAATGCTACGAGGACCGCAGTTTAATAGTCTCTTATAATAGACCTTATAAACCAAATGATAATCGATTTGATATAATATAAGGTCTGTTCCAACTTCAGGGCCGTTTGGTGGGTGGGGTCGTTAGGGCATCTCGGGCGAAAACTTGGGCACTTTGAACGTCACATGGTCGCTTTCCCAGGGTTCTTATCTCAATGATTATCTTATCTATAATCACTGTTAGGCGCCCCCGTCAGCGGAAGTTTCACTCATTTCGTAGTCGTACTCAGTCTGTATAAATTGAAAAAAATGTTCGAATATTTTTTCTGCTCAATATCCTCACAATGTCGCAAACTCCTGGTCAAAATCCCTTCTCGCAACCCAATTTTTCGGCTAACTCCTTTGCGAAAAGTGGCATCGAATTAAACTTGATTATTATCAATTCAAATACTGGGACGGCAAACTTGGGCTGAAATTCAACCATTACGCAGTCGACAAAATCTTGAATATGTTATACGCATACATTCTTGGTCTGAGCTTCTTATTTACATTCTCAAATGCTATACAGCCGACTGTCACCGTCGGCAACGCTAGTGTCATTGGGACGGAATTCAAGCCTGCCAAAGTAGAATTTTTTGGAGGTAGGCAGCCTTGATTCACTGCATCAGAAAACTTCTTGTTTACACACTCATCAGGAATCCCATTTGCCCACCCTCCTGTCGGCCAGCTGCGTCTCAGCTCTCCTGTACTAGCGGCGACCATTCACGTACCAAAATTCGATGCTTCAAGTTTCGGGAATGCTTGTTTACAGAATGTGAGATGTTTTGTCTCTTTGATTCTACGATATTCTTATTCTTATTGATAGGCCCTTCCTGTCAATCAAGTATCAGAAAACTGTTTGAATTTAAATGTGTATCGCCCATCAGGAACTAAGCAAACAGATAAACTACCTGTCATGGTCTGGATATACGGAGGTATGGAGTTTTCCAGTCCGTAAAAAATATACATCCTCCGCAACTGAGCCGTCTACCTGTTGGGCCATAGGAGGATTCATTAGTATGTTTCGTTGCAATTTACAGCCTTCTACTTGATCTTGACATTACTGAACTAGTGGGCGCATCTTCTGTGAATTTATACAATGGCTCCAAAATCGTTAGTCGAAGCGTTTCACGGGTGTGTTATTCGGATACCTTCGTATGACGGGCACTTATTCTCTCTTAGGGAACGCCTATCATTTATGCGAGTATTAATTACCGTGGTGGGCCTTTGGGGTTTCCACAAGGCATTGAAGCTTCACAGCGTGGTATCTTGAACCTAGGCCTGCAGGATCAATTGGCGGCTCTCGAATGGATTCAAGCAAATATCAAGAATTTTGGTGGGGATCCCACAAAGGTATGTAAGTGGTATTTGTCGTGTCACTTATCTCTGAGCATCGGATTACACTTCGTATCTTACTCTCATATCTAAGGTGACTGTAGCAGGGGAAAGCGCTGGGGCAGTGTCTATCAACATCCATCTATTGGGGGGTCATATTCGCCGACTTGCACGAGCAGCAGTAAGCTATTATATTCTACAAATGTCTCTATATTTGTGCACACACGCCTAAAGCTTTGAAAACCAAATGCCGACTGACCATTCCATTTACTATCTGTAAACTAGATTCTCGAGTCTACCGCAAGTTTTCCTATCTTTGGCCCAGACCGCAACGAAGCCCAATGGCAGCACTTTGTCGCCGCTGTACCTGTATGCGCCACCGTCAATGGAGCACACACAATTGATTGCATACGTTCCGCAGACTCAGCGTCCCTCCTCACGGCGCTCACTACAGCAGGTATATTTGGAAACACTTCCTCCTTCGGACCAGTGATCGACGGGCCAGGGGGTCTTTTGCCCAGTAGACCGTCATTGCTCATGCCACCACAAGCTCGTTTGCCGACGCTAATTGGTTCCAACTTGGATGAGGGAACGTTGGCCACGCCACAGGGAGTAATCTCCCCAGCCTTGATTGGGGCCGTTATTACGGAGACTTCGACTCCTTCCGACATCGTGAATGCGTCCGTTTTGGCAAAGACTGTTCAGCAGGTCCAGGCGATGTATCCCGAAAATCCTGCCCTAGGTTCACCCTTCGGTACAGGGAACAGTACATTTAGCCTCAATGGAGAGTTCAAACGCTTTGCTGCAATTGGTGTGTTCGTTTTTGTACAATATGCCGGGTTGCTTGACCCAAACCCTTCCCATGTAGTCGGTGATTTTCTCTTCCAATCGTCCAGACGAACTTTTGCGCAAAATACGAGTTCAGCAGGCGTCCCCGTATTTGCATATCTTTTTACCGACCCAGATGCTGTCGTATCGCCCGACATACTTTCTACCCTCTTGTCAATTCCCCCTGCTCCTGGCTCCCTTGGAGGTATAATTTATTGTTTGTGTCTTGATCTGGATTGAAATTGACTAGTAAATTAGTTGCTCATTCGTCCGAGATCAACTATGTTTTCAACAACCTTTTAAATGACACCCCGAGCGCGCAAGCACTAAGCCTAACCATACAAGATTATTGGATCTCTTTCGTCACCAGCATGGACCCTAATGATGGTCGGGGCTCGAAACGTCCGTGAAAATTTCCGTTCTCCAAGTCGAGTTCTACAGGTCATAATGTCATTTACAGGTCCGAACTGGCCGCAATATACATCAAGCAACCAAGTGAGTGCATGCACACGGAATACCCGAGCATTAGAATTAAGCTTATGGTGCGGTTTGGCAACCTAGGTCTTGCTCGAACTAAACGGCTACAATACAATAGCTAGGCCCGATGACTTCCGACTGGATCGAATCCTGCTATTTCAGAACAGCGCAGACGCTCTTCATCGCTAAGGTTATAATAGTTGATTGTTTTGACCCATGGTGTGTGATCTCATTACATTAAAGAATGTCAATGAGTAAAACTTGTTGGCTACAGCGTGTGTCTAGCAAAATTACCCACAGGAAAAAATGATGCATTGTTGAAAATATACTAGTCTTCTATGGTTTACAGGCCCAACTCGTCGACGAAAGGTAGATGTGCCTCTCCAATAGTGACATATGTTGGCTTGGCACTTATGAGGGAGGCAGCGGCCTGACAAAGAAAGATTAAGAGTCAGAGATATTCATAGAAATCATACAATATTTATGTGATCGCACCTTGGAGAAAGCACTAGCATTGACGCTGTCTAATGATGACAAAGTAGCTTCCAGAGTTGAGACATTGTTCGAGAAGATCTGAGATGGTGTCAGACAGAAAGTGACATACAGCTGGCGTACATACCTTGGATCCAAGAGCAGCGACAAGACCTTCACGGGATTCTACAGAACTGGCAGCAGCAAATTTGGCCTTAGCCTTCGCTGTTGCGAGCTCCTCTGCCTTGACACCCTGAGCGGCGGCCTTCAGCGCAGAGACAGCGGCCTTGCCTGCCTCCTTGACACCATCCACCGTTGATGCCTGGACAAGGAGACCAAAGAGGGTGGCATCTGAATAGGTGAGATGCACGGGTGTGACAGAGGTGCCTTCAGGGATGGAAGACAAGGGGGAGATGCCCTTTGACCACTTCACAGACGGGGCGGGTGAAAGATGAGCTGCGAGGGTAGCAAGCTCGGTAGATGATGATCCAGTGGTCCCAAAACCAATGAAGGCAGTCTGGGGACCACCATGTCCGGGAAGTCGGGTTTCTCCACCGAAGTACTTCGATGCAGGCGAGGAAGTGGTGGAGGCGACGGCAGTCTTGGCGTTGGCGAATGCCTTCTTCACGAGCTCGCTAAGGGTAGTTTGGTCAATACCTGTTCCTACGATGGCGATGTTGTCCTTGCTGAATGTGGATACGGCGAAAGATTTGACGTCGTTCACCGTGACGCCGTTGTGCTCTGGCGCAAACAGAGAAGAACCGAGGCCAGAACGAAAAGCAAGGTAGTGGGCAGCATCGACGGCGCGTGTAGCTGGATCAATAGCTACGGCCGCGCTGTCCGCAGTGATCAGAGGAGCCACGTATTCTTGGAACTCATGGCGCGTGAAGTTTGCCGACGTGACGAAAGAAGTGAGAACGTCAACAAAGTAAGCGCTGGTTGTGAGACATCTTGTGGTCAGAAAGAGAATAAAGCGGTATTTCAAACAGACTCACGCATCTCCTTTCAAGAACTCTGCCGTCAACGCAAGATGTTCCCGTCCCAAAGTCGAGTACAGCAGGCCTCCATACAGCTCACTCTCCCGAACCGTTCCTATCGCCGAGCGCTCCGTCGTGCTCTGTTACAATTGAGCTTCCGAGCCACGTAGATGTTCGAGTGTGCTTACCTTGAAAGCAAAGTTTTTCAGAGCATTGGCAACACCCTCTTTTGGTTCAAAACGGCTGCCAGCTTTTATGAAAAGGGTGACAGAGGAGGTGGGTTGGTTGTGGTCTATGGCAGCGACTTTGATGCCAGCAGTGTCGACTACGGTGGCAAAAGACCGTGCAATGCGTTTCACGCTTCGCGCTGTCGACGTTCTAGCGACCAACATGTAGAATTTTTGAGGAAAGCGTTGAAATTGTCAAGAATGAATGATTATTTCGGAGTTTTTGCGCTTTCCGAAACCGTCCGCGTCTTGCCGGATTTGGATGTTCCCATCATTTCGGCGATTTGACCGCTGATGACGAAAACCAATAGAAACCAGAGGATATATCATCTCGCAGATGAAATCGTTTTGCCTCAGCCAACTCTCAGCGACTTGGAAACTCGTGTGCCGCACCGATAGAACTTTGGCGATACTGCCCAATTTCAGGGCGGCAGGTCTTTTTCGATCTGTCTGTCTGTAGAGCTGGCGAAGGGCATGCTCTATCCAAACCCTAACGAACCAACATTGCACACGATTTCACTAAAAGAATGAAGTGGGATGGGAGCTGGTTTGGTCATTATGCATGGTGTCGATCCAAGGATGGAATTGTCTTTCAAATCTGGTTTTTCGACGCTGGTCCCTGGCAGGCTGACGATACTTGGTTGAACGATTGGAGTTTCGTTTTTGCAACAATTTACCATAACAATAGGCATCGTTTTGTCGTACTGGGGAATCTTTTTCACAGGCATCATATGGGGTACATCTGATTTAGGATCCCTGGATTTCTCGCTGCTGCAGACGATCGACTTACCCAGCGAAGGGCTATTGTTTTGTCTCGGGACCAAGGCCCTCTTCTCAGGCAAGGATCTCAAGCCTTCCGACATCAGAACTCGGGTTTACTGGCCGAGGAACTTGCTCTAGAAAGGGTCTAAAGGCCCCAGAGATGGAGTTTTGAGCCGTAGACTTGAGCTGGACATGCAGCGTGCAAACGCATATGATAATACTATGCCAACATGTTCTCAGTGCCGAAATTATAGATATAGAAGCAGCGGGTGGACAAGCACCGCCTGTCATGTTGACAGCGTTCGAAAACTTCGACTCCAAAGACAAAAGGGGCGCTTCAGCGGTAGTGTCCAAATGATAGGTATGACTTTCTTCTGATGCTGTCACTTTTTTTTATGACATACGCATCAGGTCGTCTCCAGGCCATCGTCCAAACAATCTACGAAGAGGATCTTTGAACATTTGACTCTGAGCGAAGAGTCTATTTCTACTCGTGTTATTTCGTCGCTTTCAAAATTGCATCCAACACCATGGGATGAAAACTCATCAGAAAAAGTGGATTCAATAAGTGAGTGTACGATGTCTGGTTGATCTAATCCAACTCTCGAACTGTAGTAAAACCACGTCCATATCCGATTCTTCATACCTAAATCTGCCCGGAATTATCAATAGAGCCCTGGCTCCTACGTGCATGCACTGTGTATAAAGTACCGACCAACCCGTCTACGTTGTTGATCTCTGCGAGGTAATCCGCGATCAGGGGTTCCACAGCGTCAACGCTCCTGCCCCCTTCGATTAGAAGTGGTACAATCGAATTCGTGTAACGATAGAGTGTCGCATGATATTCTCTGCCAATCCTTTGCAAGCGGCCAGTAGCAGGCCAGCGCTCACCAATGGGTACCTCGTGTGTCCTTGCAACTACATCCGTGAACGCTCCTAGGACACCATTGAGATATTCTGGGACACGCGATCCGAGCTCGTGGAGGCCCCGTTCTGCCAGAGCGCGATTGATTTCGTTGTGGAAGCGCGTGGAGGCAGGGGCGTGCATTGCGGTGCTGCGAAGGGGTGAAGACTGGTCGAAGGCGGGGTGAGGAGACCATTCGTATGACACGAAGAGACCCCCAGGACGAAGTATGCGCGCAATTTCCTGAGCGAATCTCTCGTAGTCAGTGACCTGTTGAAATATCAATTACTCCGATTTAGCGTAAAACACTTGAGGGCGATATCAATACGCACCGCCATGTCAACAAAGCGACTGTGAACCAAGTCGAATGTTCCGTCTGCCCATCGCAAAGGGGTTTCATTTACATCGATCATCTCGAATTGCACATTTTCAGGTGGATAGCGAGTCATGATTGGTACTGTTCATTATCAACCCAAATATAATCAGTGTGTGCTGACGGAGAAACAGACCAGAATTGTGTTACCGATATCGAGTCCTATGAAACGGACGTGCGGAAACTCGTCTACCATGTCCAATACCCTGTACATACATGGCATTTGGAACACACGCGTCGAGGGAGGACGTGATGGGTTTATCAATTGATCAGATACCGGCAAAGATCACAATGAAGAAACTTCGGACGCACCATTTTCCTTTTCCTGTACAGACATCGAGGGCCATCTTATGTCTATTCATGCCTTCCTCAACAGCCAAGAGATCCTGGACGGGCCCAACATAATTCCTACCGATAAACAGGCGCAAGATGTCATGCAAAGCTGTCTGTCGCTTAATAGTTGAAGACATTCCATGAAAACAATGGGAAGCAAAATCCGTGTTAGCGACAAATCCAAGCTAGCCCAAGACGACGACGTACCTCCTGCTCTGGCGTGTCGACGGGAAGTGGATATGGAGACGCGCCAGAGTGAAATAGTCGTTCACCGCGCTCGGAGAAGTAACGCGGGAACTCGTCGTTGCGTAGCTCCACGATAGATGGGTCCGGGGCAATAATCTCAAGCTCGGCGGAGTCGCGGCCACTATTGTTTTCTGGTTCGTCCTCGCGACGGACTTCCAAGTCATCCAGTTGTTCAGGTGGAGGACAAGTTCTGCCAGACATCTAGAGTCGCTTGAGTCGAGGGAAGAAAAATGAGCACGACAACTCTCCAAGTTCGCTCCAAGTCAGTTTTATAGCTCCGTAAAACAAATCATTTGTAACACCACCGTGAGGGCCTGAATCCGCACTGGTCATTGTGTTAGAATCGGGATTCGGGATTATTTCCTGATTCCAGATCGACGGATAACAAGGAAAGTAACAATTAATGAGGGTTTAGGTCGCGATGCATCGTTGCCTGTGACTTGCCTATGACCGAATCCGTTGCCAGACGGAGCCGCAGTGACAGGTGGAGAGCTGTAGAGTACATATCAAGTTCATATGCATTAAAATCTCCAGGTTGCATGCAATGACTTGACAAGGAGAGATAAATTCCCAAAGCTTACAGCTGGTCGGTTGTGGGCGAGCTCCAGTAGATTCAACCAAAACACGAGTATGTTGGTAGACGTTAGTTGATCGTGGGCGCTAATAAGACTTCGGCGGAGCTCAGATGCTGAACACTTCTTACTGAGGCCGATACAAAGTTTGCGCTGGGGGCACAGTAAATCCCTGCGAAAGGGGGAGTTACTTTGCTTGTTTGCTTTAATATGCGTGTCTACCAACTTATCAGCATTCCATTTTACTTTTTTCCGGTGCATGCGGTGCGATTCGAATGTTCTGCATTGGGGAGGGCCCAGGGGCATGAATTGCTGAAGCCTTCGATGGTAACTTGATGCGTTGGGGTGATCGAAAACACATAGTACAGCACCGCTCAGAGGTGAATATAGAACGCCAAACTGGGCTTCTGGGGTTCAAAGATGATTGTGCTAATAGTACAAGAATCCGAACAAAGTTGACAATGGCAATGAGCACGTTGATCTCGTGTGGCAAACGGGTCGGAATGAAACTCCGCTTACGGCCGGTTCCGTAGTCGTTGGTGCAATAGCCACCGTAATTCTCTCCCAACCATTGTTGACCATCCATGATTCAAGTGACTTTACGCTGATAAAAGACTCCCAAACTCGCAAGAGACCTCAAGATGTCGGATTCTGATTTTGACGTAGACGCATACTACGCTGAACAAGACGAGTGGATGAACATCCCTAATGAGACGGTAGATGAGTATCTGAAACGATTATCATCACTGCGGCGAGGGTATGTTACACAACTCTATCATTAACGTTCAAAGGGATCAGCTGTGTTGAACATTGACCTCCACAGTCCAGGGCCCATGCCATATTCGTCGTCCTCAAGGATGCCACACACTGACAGTTCCATGGACCAAGATAAATCGAAGCACGGCAAGAGTACCGCGTCCTCGCCGAGAGCTGAGAGAGACTGTGCAGCTTTTGAACCTGGTCAAATAGTCATGAGTGAACACACTACTGATTTCGGAAGGACCTTAAAGCGCAAGGCTGAGGACCAAGAAATCGAAACTGACCACAATCACAAGAAAATTGCCGATCAAATTCACAGCAAGGAAGTCGACCAAAGCCGACGTTCAGTATCGCCAATCTATGCCAAACTATCTGATAGAGAAATGCCGTCAACTACTCCAATGTCTGCGGAAGTTGAGGAGATTGATTCTTTTACTGTCGAACTCACTGATTCGCAGATACCCAACAAACGCAAGACACCCTTGAAGCATGTGCGCCCAAACCCACGCAAGAAGAAGCTGTCAGCTGGAACCTTGGGCCCACAGATTTCTCTAGAAATGGTCAATGCAGATCATAGCCCGTATGCTTTATCGCTACATAATTTCCGTGAGCTAATGCTTAAGGTATCTTCCAGGATATCATATTTCTCTAAGACGAGGGAGGATATAGCCATTAAACGCAGCACTATCCATAACGACATTGTAGCTTTTGTTCCTCCGCTAGATCTTCGTCCGATACACCAGGCCTCCGCCGTACCACCAGCTCCGAAGGCCAAAAAGGGCGAGGTAGACTACGAGTCCCCAATCGAAGACGCAAGCATGAACGCTGTGTCCCAATCGTCCCCAAAGAAGGAAAAGCGTTTAGAAGCTGAACCCAGCGAAATGTACCTCGAAATGAAAGAACGTATGGCGATGCATAGTAAACGCGACAAAGTATTGAAGCTGCAGTTCAAACCTATTCCACAAGACCCGACCACCAGCGTTGTTCCAAACGCTGCGCACCACCACGACAAGCCTCTCATCATCTATATTTCTTCATCTCCGTCGTCGCGTGCAAGTTCACCCGGACCGACGAAACCCAGCGCCTCGAAGAAGATGCAGGGTGTCAAAGAGAAGCCCAAGCCCCACAAACCAATGGTCGTGAAGCGAGCACCCAAAGGCAAAGGGAAAAAAGAAAAACCTGAGCCAATGACGCCGGTAGACTATGCTAAGTCTCTGCAACCCAGCGCCGTCGACGAAACATCAGGGGATGTCAGCGGTACAAACCCAACGGCGCTCCCGCCCAAGCTCAAAGGTCGAAAGTCTGTAGTTCTGGCAGGAAAGAACATTGTCTATCTTGGAGGTGATATGCGACACGCTTCAGAGTCTACTCGTGGGAGAATGGACATAGTGAGATTTTTTTTTCGTTGGATGTCCCTCTTCGAAACAACCATTTCACTAGATCGTCAGAAACGGGGGAAATCTCATGCCTGAGTATGACCCTAACATTACGACTCATATAATCGTGGAGGCATCTGAAGGAGCTGCTCTTCGTGCCTTAGGTTTGCGGAATATAAGACAAATCGCCAGTCATATCCCCACAGTAAGATGGACGTGGGTACTGAAAGCTTTGGACCTGGTCTCGCGCCCGAAAGATGTAATTGACAGAAAGCTGGGAGATTATTCAGCATACGCCGCCTTTGCCGATCGCATAGACGCTGGATGTCCACTTCTGCCTCCGATGAGTTCAGCCTTGAAGTTGAGAAGCAAGTGGAAAACTGCGGGAGACAGGCCGGATGGAGCGAGCACAAGCCGAAACGTGTATGTTCCCGTTTAGCTATCCATCTACTGTATATGTCTTGCTGATCTTCATATATGTCAGCACTTCGACCGTTGTTACATCCGACAATGCGGGTACGTCTGGTTCTTCCACCCCAACACCACCTGTTGGCGCGCCACCGTCGCCTCCTGCATCACCGTTACGATCCATAATAGGCCCCCCTAATCTGGGGAAAGCCACCACCTCGCGAGTCCCTGCTCATGATCACCAAGAACACACTGATAGGATTAATGACTCTCTAAGTGATTTTTATGACCAGGCCGGACTCCAACGAGACGATGGCGTATGTGAACATCTAACTGATGATTTTTTTGGTCTTGACAATCACCTTTATAGTGGTCAAGCTTCGGAGAGGGTGAAGGCATTGAGTGGCCAGACGGAAAGGACGAAACAGATGACGATGATGATTCAGAGCCTGTTCACAAAATTCCCGCCCCAAAGAAGGTTAGCACTGCTTCAATCAAATTTATATCGGAAGTTACGCAATACTACCCCAGGGTTTCAATTGTGATAAGAAAGAATTGAAGATTGGCGAAGATTGTCCGAATCAGGATATCATTGACAAGGTCTTTCTCTGAAAAATCAGTGAATTATACGCATCACTATTGACGGTGTTGATTGTAGCTCACGGAATTAATGTCACTCCATAATGCAAAGCAGGGTACAGACGACAAGTGGCGGGCCGTTAGTTACCAGAAGGGTACATCATCTTCACAAGTGCTGTCTTCCAAGTACTCATGTGCAGTATGAAGCCATTCCAGCGTTAAGAAGCTATCCTCGGCGCATTAAAAGTTTCCAAGAAGCCCGTCGTATCAAAGGTGTCGGAAACAAGACAGCTCACAAAGTGAATTTTCATATCGTCTATCTCCTCATTCATTGTCTTATGGACGCTCTGTCGTAAGATTGTAGAAATTTTAGAAACAGGGGAACTGCAACGTATCAAATACGAGACAACGAAAGATGTAGAAGTCACTCGCCTCTTTCAAGGGATATACGGTGTTGGTAAGCGACGGGTTACCACTATTCCATGTATAGATTCTCAGAATTGAAATACTTCTAGGGCAGTCAATTGCTTACCAATGGTACTCTGCTGGATGCCGGACGCTCGCCGACCTCAAGTCAGGAAAAGGAGGAATCAAGCTAACCCATGTACAAGAAATTGGCCTGCGATTCTATGAGGGTAAGCGCTTCATCGATGAGAGCGGCCTTCGGTCTCATCTACTTCTTTATCAGACATCAACGAAAGGATGCCACGAACGGAAGCAAAGGCAATCTTCGATCTTATCAAGCCAATTGGTGATTTTCTTTTCATTTCCATCAAATTCCGTTCTTACAAGCATACTAGCTCTATCTATCGACCCTAGACTGGTCATCGACATCATGGGGAGTTATCGAAGGTAACTTCACAATCTATCCTAACATTCAATACACTTTTTCATAGCACACTTCAGAGGTAAAGCTGATTGTGGTGATATCGACATTCTCATAACTCGGCCTATAGACGACGAAAAGACGCATATGGGTGATTAAAACGCATTTTGTATACTGCTCTATCTGAACGACGCTTGAAATTTCAAGGTGTAATGTCACGACTCTTGCAAAAACTACACGCCGCTCATATTCTGACGGAAGATCTTGCCCTCCCCGATGACCCGTATAGTTTAGAATCAACTTATCGCGGGCTCTGTCGACTCCGCGACGGAAATCAATCACGACGCCGAAGGATTGATATCTTGTGTGTCCCGTGGCAATCCAGAGGTGCTGCGCTATTATATTATACGGTCAGTAAGCTTGTTTCACCTTCTTGCACAATTCTGATTCGGAAACCCTACTGAAGGGGGATGACATCGTAAGTTTTGTTATATAGACCTTCATTCCGTTGAAAGGTCTTATTTTTCCCATAGTTTAATCGGGCGATTCGTTTGAAAGCTAACGTCCTAGGATATTCACTGAACCAGAGAGGTCTTTTTGGTAAAGTTGTTCGTGACCCTCGAGATCGACGCATCAAATTAAATGCCGGTGAGATGGAAATTGTCACATCATAATGAGCGACGGTATTCTGAATGTCTGCTGCAGGTGTTCTTGTTGCATCCGAGACTGAAGAAGAAATCTTCAAAATTCTGGGTGTTCCGTGGCAGGAGCCACATGAGCGTGTCAGAGGGTAAAGTGCCCAAGATGCAGTTCACTGCTAGTGCACTTGACTACACGCACCTTCTGAACCCGACCACACTTGACTGCCTACCAAAAATTTCGGACGCATCCAGTCATGAATCACGATCTTTGTGTTCGTTCTTATCAAAATTCTTGCCTGTCATCTGCTGCCTAGTGCTTCTCTGTTCAAATTGGAATGTTGAGATTTTCAATTACCTCTTTGTCGACTGCCCCCTTCAATTCTCGCGATCAAGCATGATGGATCGGCACCGAGTGAATTCCGTATTCAAGATCAATCCTTATCTCCTTGGGAAAGGATTGTTATGTAGATAGCAGTTCTTTTTGTGGATACGTTCTTATATACGCGTTGTCATATCAGGTGCTAACTCTGAGCGCTGAAATACAATTCAGACGTAGTATTCGACGGCTTTGGGGCTCAACGTCAACGGTGCAAGACATGTAAGTCATTCAGGATAAAGCTTGGAAAATACTCGATATCTCAGTGTTCAATTGTGGCCTTTCACACTCTCACATGCGCAACCCACTCATATCGCACTTGCTGGCTTATCAAATGTCAACCCGTTCTCCTCGTTATCCCAGCCTCTACGCGTAGTATGGGAAACCGACATTTATATTTATACGAATAGCTCGGTACCCATTATGACCGCTTCATAACCTCTTCCATAGACTTCCGACTGGAACTCCTTGTTCACAAACAGGCCGCGAATATGTTGCCACAGTCTCATGACGCCTCCTCATCAACGAATAACCCTCGAGATGTAGTGTTTGGAAGTAGTGATAATGCAGCGGCGCAAGATTTGAAGCGGCTGGGTTATCAACAAGAATTGACGAGGGTACGAAGTATATTGTTCTGTGGACACCCTTTGACATGATATTGCAGTCCCGGGGGTTGTTGCACATTTTGTTCAGTGTGTGATTTAGAAACCGAAGACGTTTTTCCTGTTTATTGACGAAGTCTCTTCCATTTGCGGCTCACGATTAGTGCTACTTGGTGAGCCCTTTTCCAACCCCGATAAACCTAGAGTCTACTATCTCTATTGTACGTGCGATTGCCAGCTATCATCGCTGTTCGTGAGTCAATATTATATACTTATCATTGCGGATTCATGAAATCACTCATCTCTGAAGCTTTTGGTCTCGGCGCTCCCATCGCTACGTCCCTGGTTGCTGGTGGCCCCGCAGTAATTATTTGGGGGTGCGCCTCGCTGACGACTCCACTCTTCGATGCGGTCTTGACCATGCTCTTTTTGTGTCGATAGCTGGGTACTGGTATGCTTCACAAGTCAACCACTCGCACTGTCCTTGGCGGAAATTTGTTCCAAGTATCCGACGTCCGCAGGCGCCTATTATTGGTGCTTCCGGCTCACTTCGCCCAGACGAAGATTGCTTTCGTCGTGGATCAATGGCTGGCTTACTATGGTTGGGGTGTGGACTATCAGCCTCTCTGTCAATTTTGTGGGTGGTTCTCTCATTAGTTGTATCTTGGGCCATAACTATTCCGAGCCAGGGAACCGCGCAGATTTTGGTTGCGGGGATTGGAATATTCCAACCTGAATGGGTTCCAACAGCGTGGCAAACATGTATAGACTTTTCGACGCATACTCAAGTCATACTTCTCTTCTGACCCTTTCACTAGACCTTGTATTTATGGGCATCTCTCTGTTTTCGACTCTAGTGGGTGTTTTCATGAACACTTTCCTGCCGCTTATCGATGTATGTTTCCGAGATATCTCAGACTCCCCTTTTTGTTAAATTGTTGAATCTCACAGATCGTGTGCGCATGTTGGACCGCTCTGGGTGTTGTTGGTATGTACGAGTTTCTTCTCCTGAAGCTTGCCATTAACCATCGTGCTAGTAATGATGGTATGTCTCTTAGCAAAAGCCGCTGTAGGAAGACACTCTGCATCTTATGTATTCGGCCACTTCGATCCTTCTTTCTCTGGATGGACCCCCGGTTGGTCTTTCTTCGTTGGGTTGCTCCCAGTAAGTCTATCTGATAGCCCTGATTAGTCGAAGTTAATGTCCTTTGTAGCCTGGTATGATTGATTCTCATTTTTGAAGTGTACCGCTCAAAAGAAGCTGAACAGCGTACACGTTTGCTGCAATCGGAATGGGTTCGTCCACGCCTCCCTAATATTCTCGTTAATATCTTGTAGCTGATATAAGAATGAAGTGGCCAGCATGGCCGAGGAGGTACATGATCCTGCCATTCAGCTCCCGCAAGCGCTATCGTGGTCTATACCCATAAGTTTCGTTGTGGGATTAATCTTCCTGCTCCCCATTCTGTTCACCCTTCCAGATATCTCTACCCTTCTGGCTGGTGAGATGCTTTGTCTTGTTCCTTTCTCCTTCGCTGAGAATGATTTCCAAATACAGTTCCTGGTGGCCAACCGCTTGGGGTTCTCTTTGAACTAATCATGGGATCGAAAGGAGGTGGATTTGGAATGGTCATTGATATCTCCTCGACTTGTATCTCTATCTCAGCACTGACATGAATCGCTCTTCCAGTGGCTCATCATCTTCGGCATCGGCATCTTCTGCGCCATTTCTATATGCTGCGCCGCGTCTCGCGCAACATGGTCCTTCGCACGAGACAAGGCGATCCCCTTCCACGATGTTTGGTCGAAAGTAAATCACTCACTGGGCGACGTACCCGTAAACGCCAACGTACTCTCGCTCACGATACAACTCCTACTCGGCCTGATATTTTTGGGTTCTACGGCTGCGTTCAACGCGTTCGTTGGTGTTGCCGTCATCTGCCTGGGTGCGAGCTATGCAATGCCCGTCGCGGCGTCTTTAGCAAATGGGAGACACGACATGCTTGACGCACCATTCAGTTTAGGAAGGTGGGGGTATGCAATTAACCTGTTCGCCGTGCTGTGGGTGGCGTTTTCCATAGTCCTGTTTTCTATGCCTGCTGTGATCCCGGTGACGGAGGTTACGATGAGTATGGAGCGCCCCTTCATTATAACGATGAATTGACTGACTTCCATTTGCAGATTATGCTTCTGTGGTGTTCGTAGGATTCGGACTGATAAGCGCTGCATGGTACCTGATCAGTGAGTTCGCTATCAGCAATACTAGATATCTGCTGACTTCTGGCCAGACGGTCGACAAAACTATCATGGGCCTCCGATTCCCGATGAAGTTGAAGACAAGATTTCTACAAAACAGGAAATCATATCTGAAAAGATATAATAGAACATGACTAGAGACGATACAGATATATATCAGACAACAAACAAAAAGAAGGCAGCAAACAGGGTACTCTACATATACAATTACACATGATTTCAGAGCGTTACGCAGCCAATTTGTTGGCAACAGCCATGAGTTGGTCGATATTGATGAACTGAACCCAATTCTCGAGCTCCTGCGCCGTTTGGTGGAAGATGAATTTGGTTTCGGCTGTTCCACGGTAATACGCGCAGACGCATTCATACTCTTCCTGCTTCAGCACCGTGCCCCGAGCTACACCAAGTTTTGCGGTAAAAATGCGGAATTCCCACCCGATAAGCTGGATCCCATCGCCCGTTGCAGTCGCATTAGGCATATCGAATTGGAGACGCGAAAAATCAAAGCCGATGGGTTGCCCAATGGCCTTGATATAGGCCTCCTTCAGTGCAAGGTTGATGCAGAGCCTTTTGAGAATGATCTCATCCGGATTTCCTGTGATGTTGTGAATCTCGAGCTGTGTTAACTATAACAAATGGTCGATCATAGGTAAGGTACGATGGGCGGTGTTGGCATACCTTATGTGACAATGACTCAAAGAAGACTGGCACCGTTGTTCCCCTTGGTTCCACTTTCATCTGTTTGACCCCAAGCCCAATGTTAACGACCTGCGCAGGTGTGCCCTGAGTCACTGCCATCCCGCACAAAGAATTTTGAAAAGTCAACTGATATCCTATACTCGGTGGCCTTGTCTTCCCCGTAAAATCAGGTGCCTAATAATCGTATAATTGTAAGACAAGAAAGCGCTGGATTATGGTATACGTACATGTTCGATCCAATGCTTTCCTGTAGGCGTAACATGGTCCTGCCATTTGGAACGAGGGACACGCCGATGGCGCATCATGAGTACGGGAAGGAGCTGGGTCATTACTGCACCTATGTCCAAGTTGAGCTCAAGTCTCTCCTGATCGACGATGTGAACGTACGGAATGAATCGGGGTTCTTAGGTTCGTATTTGTACTTCTCGTTGGGAAAACATATCTTGCATAGTTGATATGCTGTATCATATTCCTGAGAGGATTATGAGCGCTGGTAGATGAGAAAGACGATCAACATACAAATTTTGTGTACTCTCGATTCAGAGACAGCATCCATACTAACACAGTATCGTGGCTCATTCTATCGGGTGGCAAACGAGTGGCGGATGTCGACGATGAGATCTGCCTGGGATCTACAAATGGGGACAGTGGGGTGGGGCGTTGGCGATTTCGTTGAATCGTGAGTTTTTATACGAAATCCGAGCCCTGGCCACTGTGACTGTAGAAGTGTGGAATGTCAGAGGGTTGGCCATCATTTTGCCTTGAGGGCGTCAACTCTAAGAAAGGAATTGTTGAATTCCGATCACGGTGACTCCTAAATCACGTGGCGCCGGCCCATTGCAAAATTTCGTCAACTTGCACATCGATTCTTGGATGCTTGATTCATTGTTATTCAGAATAAGTAAGTATACAGAGATTTGAGAATAAAGGGTCGCACAGCGGAAATTTAATGAAAGAGTGAATAAAAATGAACACCATGATGTGGTCGCTTGCGTTGGCCGTGTTTGCCAGTAGGCAGTGTCGTCCTGAGCGCCCAGCATATCATTTTGTTTTTTTACATCGCTTCGCGATCTCAGAGCTAAGTGAGTCATTTGAGGGTAGAATATACCCAATGTTACTTCCAGAATTGATTCATCTCGTGCAATACTTCTCTTCGTTCAAGCTAGGGCCTCAATTTGAAGTAGTGAACAAAAGAAACGGACACTACATTGTGCAAAAAGAGCGACAGACTCCGACTCAGGACCTCGCGCAATAACCGATCCTCCATCAGGTTGTCTAATTCTTGCCAGGACCATATCGAAGGATCGTTGTAATATTTGTCTCTGCACACCGTACCGGTACACGAACAATGGCCATCGCTCCCTGTACTCGCCTCCGCATCCGTCCATTGTGAGTCTGCTTCTGCCTGCCCTTCTTGTCCCCGTCATCTTGCGTGTCCGATGCCATGCCTCACTCTCCCGCAACTGACGCGACATGAACCATGATGCATGAACTCGCGTCCCGTACCCATCTGCGACTGTCATTCGTCTGCGCTGGCACCTCTTCACGCCCAACCCAGTCAACATGCGTCTCCGCCGCTGCCACTGCCTCATGCTCGCCTCTCATCTCCTGCGCTTCTTTGCCCCACACCTTCTGACTTTGCCCCTCATGCGCGCTTTCGTGTTCTTCCCACCTTTCCGTCGCATAGATTCACCTGAACCATGGACACGTTCTTGCTCGCCTCGCAGATTGCGTACTATACTTGATCCATTCATCAGAGAAGCTGGCTCTCCGGCTTTCGTAGAAGTCTGCTGGAGCCCGCTTTGTGTTCCTCTCTGTCTTCACAAGCAATATCGCACCACGTAAATTAATTGCTATACCACAGACCCACTTATTGAGGCGAGTTTCCTCATCCACGGACGGCATATTTGACCAGCTGTGTGCTACACAAAGGAAGAAAAGACGTTCGAAAAGAGAGAAAGTTGTAAATACTACAAAGTACATGGTATGTAACAATTTTTGTGCGATTTCAACGTATAGCAATTCATACCGAAGTGAAATCGTGTCGAAATACAGACCCGAGATTGAGAACCGCCGACCACACGGGTCAAGCACTTCCCTCTCCAACACTCGCGTTCGCAAGCTCGATCCCGCCGGTATCATCTTCTGCATCCGGATCGCCTTGTGAAAGACCCACATCGACCCCTGCGCTCTCGAAGCGCTCTTTGACTTCCATATCGCCCACAATCCCGACGTCGATCGCCACATGGTGTTCACCCTCTGGTTTAGCCGGGTCCAAACCAGCAGCGCCAGCAGCCCCTCCAGCATCGATGTCTTCTGCATTATCACCTGGGCGTTCCACATCGATTGCTACATGAGGCTCTCCGAACCCAATGTTCTGACCTGGTGAGAGCCCACTGTCCGCGACACTGCTAACGCTGACCGGCGGTTCAGCAGTCTCAGCTAGGATCGACGGCGCCACATTTTCGGAAGGCGACTCCTCAAGCCCTTCGTCGGCCGCAGCGCGAATTTCATCTGGCTGAACGGATGTTAGGCGAGGAAGTGGTTTAGAAGAGGCGTTGATGGAATCAGGATGCACGTTCGGGGTCGGGGCGGGATCTACGGTCGGAGGTACGTTCGTGATTCCTTCCTGTTCTTTCGGCTCCTGATGATTGATAGGACTAGGGATGGGATGCGCTGCTTCCAATTTTGGATCCGTTGCCATAGAAATTTCGCAATTCAACGAAGTAGCATTGGATGCCTCGGTATCAGGGTCGGCGGGTATTGAGCGCGAAGACGGAGCAGCGACGACATTTGTTTCGTTTGCTTGGTCCTCCATCTCTTGCGACTGTTGTTCTTCATTCAAAATAACCTCTGTTCCGGATGTTGAGTAGCATTCAAGAACTGTCATGCGATGGATCTCACCTTCGTCAGAAACATCTATGCCTACTTCACGGCCCCACTGGAAGAGTTTATCCCACCAGCCTTCCGAAAAGTTGTCCCCATCATCTCCAAATTGTTCTTCGAGTACAGTATTCTTCCGGCCAGATTTCAATATCCAAGTCCTATACTGCAGCAATGCTTCAAGCAATGACCTAAGTCCTTGTCCAAAGTTACTGTTCTGTTCTGAGAGTGTTAACTGCCACTGCAAGAACCTGTATGTGAATATTGCTGCCAGATAAAAGAGGGCACTTTGAGTGCCTTCAGGATTCGAGATTGTAGCTCTCTCGTTATTGAGATGTTCAGTAACAAACTTGAATATTGAAGTATATTGATTATCAATTTCTTCAAATTGCTGCTTTTCAGGGTTATTTGGAGTATTTGTGCTGCATTTCCAACCTAGATAATAATCATAGTAATAGGCCAAGACTTCAAGAACTGTTGGAATAGTTGGTGGCATATATAGTATATGCAACAATTGCTCTTGTAAAATCCGATAGGAAGCAGCTATTTTGAAGATTTCTTCAAGCATATTTGCAACAGTAGAATATTTGGTAGCTAAAAGACATTAGATATTGAGTATACAATAGTAAATAGTATAATTTGTAACTCATACCATTAGAATCCATTGAGCTAATCATTGAGGGTATGTCAACCTCCAAAACATTGGGTATTGAGGTGGGAGTCTGGATTGACTGTAAAGGTTGTATACCAAGCTTTTTCATAATATATGCCCATAGTTCAGCTGAATATTGTGTAAGACTAGAAGATGAGTGGACTTTGAGGAGTGACTGAAGAAAGTAAAATATCTCATCATAATGAAATAGAATGGTTTTCTCATCTGTGATATAGTAATAAATTTTACCTTGATCAAGGTGATCAAATTTGTATACACCACCGTGAATAAGCCATTCTGAAAGAGGGCATAAAGACTGCCCAAGTAGCTGTTTGAAGTAGTTGCTGCGGCGATCTATACGCTGATCCGAAATGGCCCAATGTACGCGCTGGTTTGTCCAAACAGATTTAGAAAGCTCTTCAAAGCAATAAGCTGCTGCTTCAAGAAATTCATTTGTGTGTTTGGCAGTGTGAGTTTCCTTTGGGATCTTCACCAGAGCCTGCGTTACGTCGCTAAGAGGAAATTCTTCTGCCCATCTCTGTCGATGTTCAAATAAATGTTTGTCCTTGTCACAAATACGGTGGTGACAGGCATCGCGGAAAGACAACCATTCTCGATCGAACATAGGCCATGAACGCCAGTTCGCTTTGTCCCAAAGTCGATATATAGAAGGGGCGAGATGGCGTAAAGCAGGTGGCCAAGGATTCTGATGATATCTGCTTGGAAACGCCAGTTTGGGGAATATATAGAAGATAGTATTAAGCACGAGCCCAACTAATACACGGAATGCCTGCGACTGTGGCGATTTGAATGCACATGGAGTCGGGACTGTTTTGCGGGGATACACCAAATCGCGGACGAAGAAAGAAAGGCACTGGAGGGCAGGAAGAGTAGTGGTGCATCCGAGGAATAGCAAAGTGAGCCCAATGACAACAGCCACTGGAACTGCGAGCTGTACTCCGAGGGGCAACGCGAAATCAATCATCCCCGCCAAAAACAAGACTAGTGCGGCCTGTAGGAGCAGCGGAAGCCCTGCAAATATCTGCGGAACATACCATGCGTCAAACGCTTCTAGTCGCATGTGCAGGATCGCAACCTTCTCCTTCGGTGTGAAATTCGGGTAGGATTGGTGCTCGCGAAGCCATTGGAGCGAGATTGTACCAACGAGGACGGTGGTTAGGGAGAGAATGAGGCTGAGGAACCAGAATACATTTATGCGAACGGAGGAAGACGTGGACGAGAAAGGCGCGTTGATGGACGCGGGATTGACAGAGGGAGGGAACGGGAGTGAATTATTGGAGGTGGCCGCTATGTGATAGAGCAAGCTGACGACGACGGTATTGGGATCAGGTTGGAGGAACTTGTACGACTCTATGACAAAAGCTGTTACCACAGCTGAGAAGAGACCGGCCTTGTTGGAAGAGGTCAGCGTTGGAAAGTTTCGACGAATCAGTAGTACGCACAAAGATTAGTAAATTCTGGACCTCTTCTTTCCAAGCATTACATCGCTCGGTATCCGCCTCCAGCTCGGACCTCAGTATTGTGTCCCAAGGATCGCCTGCTGGCTTTGGCGGGGCATGCTTGAAAACATGTTCACCCTTATTGCCGCTGGCGCCTTGTATTTCCTGGATATATCTATGAGGTTGCAAATTATCGAATTATTCAATATGATACTGACTGAGGTATTGGCGCCAGAGGTGGGGTGGGCACTTGTTGCATCAGGCATGAACAGAGAGTGTTGCGAAATGGAAGTTTGAGGGAAAGAAACAGGAGCGGACCTTTGCACTTTCGTGGGCTTGAGGTGGAGCGTGCGAAGCACGGTAAGCACGTAGTAATGGCATGGCTGTTCAATTGATATTTTCACTCTCGAGATACTCAATTAGTTGTTTTTGCATTTCCGCGACTGCATTCTGAAATGCGGCGGACCAGAGGATGATAGAGCAGCGCCCGAGCACGAGGGATAGTCGAAGCGGGGAAATTGGACCAGTAGACGTATCTCAAAGCCATCCTACGTTTCCCAGCTTATCGTCGTCTGCGCACATTCCCGCAGATCTGTCCTCTGTGCCCGTACGCGGTCACTCGTCATCTCCTCATCTTTCTACCGCCTCTATCCTCTCCCAGCTTCTCCTTTGTCTCCACGCCTTCCGCTGCCCCGTCCCAACTAGTCTGAATTCAAATTCCCCGACGCGTCCCCCCGTCCACGAACACCGTCACTCTGCGCTTTCTAAAGCCACGCTTTGCGTCCTCACCTCTCGATCCGTCATTGTCACTCCTCCCTGTCTCTTCACTTATAATTAGCCCCCTCTTAGCGCTCAATTCCCTCCGCTGAGGCGCTGCCTTCCAACTTCGCACTTTATTCCTATATAGCGCCTTGCATGTGAGCGCACTCGCTCCGCGGTGGAGAAAGAGGTGTTTATGTAGGAAGAGCCAAAAAGGGTGAGTAGTACGATGTGTTCGTAAATGAAGATGTCGTTGATTTGCCTTTATCCGCCTTCATATTGGAAAGACAGAAAAAATAAATTTCGGCGAAAAATGAAATCTTGTTGGGCTTCGATGCGTAAAGCTTCTTCAGGTATATCCAGCATATCCTGCGCACCTCGTCTTTTATATAAGTACCTAAGATCGAGGCATGACAGTAAATAGATGCGCGAGAATCTGGGAAATCAGATACTGACCGACGCGGTGCAGCTGCAGGCTACTTTGAATTGATAGAGACTGTACGTTGCTCGCTCATATATAACATAGTAGAGATGTTGGGAATGCAGTGACGATGAGGCCCGTATTGACGTGGAAAGGCTGACGAGCGACCTGCTCCATCAATTATGAGAAAATATAAAACGAGGAGAGATAGAGATACATACTATATTCATCGTATGGTGTATTTACGGGCATATAACAGGTACTTTCCTCCAGTAGCTGTGTTGTATTCGGGACGAGTGTACCTTCTATATTCATATCTTCAGACGTCCTATGTTCATGCGCGAGGCGTCATGCACTGGAAGGACGTCCGGGCGGTAAAAGGCAGTGTCGCAGAGGTAGGTATAGAGGCATAGAGGGGCAAAGCTGAGAGAACATATTACACAGGAGAGGGTGGAGCTGGGACGAGGCGTGTTGCGCCATTGGCAAAGTCGCTGTGTATCTCTGCATGGCACTGTCGACGGGGCGGTGGCGCTTGCGGTGACTAGCTGTAACGACTCAGGGTGCCGGTGCTGGTCGCAGTGCTGGAGATACGTCGAGCTCTGGGCATCACTCGCGTTTCGTCCTCGCGAATTCTGTTGACCGCTTCGACCAAACTCATACAGTCATAGCCCTCGCCAGACGTCCCCACTCCCATTCTGCCTCCTGGTGACGCTGTCAGTCCTAACCTCCTGGAGAGCAACACAAGAATCACCGATTCTCCCCATTATCTGACCGATTATCGCCTCGATACACAGAGGCAGGCTACCTACATTTCACGAGACTCCAACCCCAAGGTCTACGAAGCCTCCTTTGTCGCAGTCTACGGGCTGCTATAGGTTGGTCGTCTACACGCGTTCCGCCACGAAATTTCCACATTCGATGTCTTGTATCCGACGGCAGCCACGACTCTCCCCATCCCTGGGCCCCAAAATTACTCCCTCTGAGGTTTAAGGCTGCTGTGTGCATCTGCCCCCTTCCTCGCCTTCCTGACCAGCAGTAAGTCGCATTCTCTTGTTTGCATATAAGCGCGCAGCGCGGGGAATGGTCGGATGGAACAGGTGAGTGTGACGAAGCTGAGTAGAGCGACAGCGATGGACATGAGCAGAGGGGAGTAGTGATGGTGGTATGTCAGCGTAGGGACCGGCGGGGCTGGACAGATGCGAGGCGATGGAGCATGCAATGGGGTAAAAGGATGTGGTATCGCGGGCTCCTCAATGTCGCCGAACACCTGCAGGAAAGGTACTGTGTCAGTAGGGATGTCTATAATTACAGAGGATGAAATGTTAAAGTAAAGTATAAGGTACGTACGTACGTACCGAGACGCGACTGTACTTCCGCAGTTTGTACAGATGAAGTGGAGTGCACAACTCTCCTGTAAAGAGCCTTCTTGCACCAGCGCTCTCCATAGAGTGTGCTCATTTACGTCAAATGGGACTGGAAGGTATCATTCAAAGCCAGTAGTTCATCAGAGCAGAGGCTGCGTAGCGAATTCTTATAATTCAAGATGTTAGAGCTACGTTAGGATAAAGCGATATGCTGGCGAGGGCTACGAATCAATATCAAAAAAAGGGAGAGTTTGAGGAAATAGACGTACACTCCAGAGAAGAATAGCGCACAAAATGACCGGTGACCTCCTAATCGACATCGACATCTAAATGTCCTGCGCCAAAAAAACGCGACAGATCTTCGAGCTCAGTAAGGGACGTGCGAGGGTTTGTCGAAGCAATTCGTTGCAGAATCTTAAAAGATCAGACAATATAATGGTGCAGTCAGATCGTGGTAGAGGTGGGCACAGGCCCGGAGCCCGAATGTTCTCACGGTTGTCAAGCGTTTCAAGTTCGACACTTCTCATTTCTTCTCCATGAGCGCGTACGCCCTCCGCCAACCACACTGTACTCTCCTACTCCTTTGCGAATGTTCCAATATCGATGAAAATTGCTGCTCCGTTTCACCTCAAAGGCGACATAAACTTGGCAACGAAATGGATCAGGATGGAGTTGGAACTGGCCGTTTATACCATGAGAGCAACATATTCTAAGGAAAATCGGCACCCATAATTGCCTACGTAGAAATCGGGGTTGAAAATAAGGTATGTGCTACATCTCGTCGAGTGGACTGTTTTCGATTGCTCACGCATTCAATCAGCCCTTTCCAACTTTGCCATGAGCCTCTTCCCAATGCACTTCGTAGACAGCGGTGATGCGCTACAAATTGTTCGATGATAAGGTCACGTACAATTATATATGACTAGCTGTGTACTACACAAAGGAATGAAAGCCATTTGAAAATAGAGAAGGGTGCTAGAAAACAGCCGCAAGAGAGCTCGTAAATAAGGTATGTAACAATATCTTGTGTAAGTTTTGTCGATTTTAACGTGTAGCAGCCCATACCCAATCCAGACCAGCGGATGAGAACCACCGACCACACGCCTCACGCACGTCCCTCTGCGACGCTGGCATCCGCATCTTTCGCCACAAAAATCGCGCTGCCCTCATCTGCTTCATCTAGATCGCATAGAGGGTGACCCGCGCCGCCTCCTGCGCTTTCAGCGAGCTCTACAGTTTCCGCACCGCCCACAACTCCCACCTCGATCGCTGTGTGATCGCCACCTCCGGCTTCAAGATCCAAGGCAGCACTAGAAGCATCAGCGGCCCCTCTGACCTCGGTATCCTCTGGATCACTAGGCTGATGCACCTCGATTGCTACGTAAGGTTTTCTAGGGTCTGCGATCTTATCTGGAGCAAGTCCATTATCGATGCTACTGCTAAAGCTGACTGGCAATTGTGCGAAGTCAGCTAGGATTGATGGCACCACATTTTCGGCGGGCGACCCGTCAAGCCCTTCATCGGCCGTGGCGCGAATTTCTTCGGGATCAACAGAGGTTAGGTGAGGGAATGGGTTAGAAGGGGTGTCGATGGAATCGGGGTACGCGTTTGGAGCCAGGATGAGATTCGTGGTCATAGGCAAGTCAAGATCTGTTTGTTGAATGTGTACCTCCTCGCAATTGGTAGGAATAGGGACGGGAAGCGTCGACGGCTCTGCTTGCGATTCTGAATGCATGGTATCTGTATTGGTTCTATGCTCGCCGTCTGGGGAGGATACATCGGATACTTCGACATTGACGATAACGTTGACGGTGGGTGAAGCTGAGGCTGCGTGAGCGGCAGTGCTTGTCCCACACATTAGGGTATTCGTCGCTTCCGGCATGGAAATCATATCGACCGCGCGAGCACGTGTTTCGATTGCTGGAGATTAATTAAGATATTTAGCATTGCGATAAATGTAACGCGACAAATCTCACCTTTGTTAGCATCGCCCAAGCTATAGGAGAGACCAGCCCACCAGTCTTCTGAAAATATGCCTACATATCTGTGTTTTTGGACAGAATAATATTTGCCTGAAAACCGTGTCTCCAACCTATCATTCTTCCTTCCGCCGAGCCAAGATCGATACTGCAGCAATTCTTCAAGTAAAGACATGAGTCCTTGTCCAAAGCTGCTGTTCTGGTCCGAGAGCACCACCTGAGCTGCCAACCAATCCAAAAGCTTCCAGGTGAATATTGCTGCCAGATAAAATAGGACACTTGGAGTATCCTCGGGATTCAAGGTTGCATCGGCCTTCTCTTTGTTGAGATGCTCGGTGACGAACCTGAACATTGAAGTGTATTGATTATCAATTTCGGCGAACTGCTGCGTTTCAGGGTTATTCGGAGTGTTTGTTCTTTGTTTCGGTCTTAGATAGTCATCAGATAACGAGGCCAAGCTATCAAGAACATCCAGAATAGTTGGTTGTGTATATTGTGAATGCAAGGACTGATCTTGTGAAATCTGATGGGAAGCAGCTGCGTTGAAGATTCCCTTGAGCATATTTGCAGCAGCAGAATATCGGGTAGCTAAAAGATATCAGATATTCAGTGTATAATAGTCAGTAGAATAACTTGAAAATCATACCATCAGAATCAATAGATCTAAGGAATACATCTACATCGACCTGCAAAACATTAGGTGTTAAAGCAGAAGCGTGGATTGGCTGTAAAGGCTGTATATTGAGCTTTCCCATGATATGTGTCCACAGTCCAGTACAATATTGTTCAAGGCTAGAAGATGAGTGGGTTTGGAGGAGTGATTGCAGAAAATAGAACATCTGGTCATGATGAAATAGAACAGTTTTCTCATCTTTGATATAATGATAGAGTCGGCCTGCATCAAGTTGATTGAATTGGTATACACTACCATGGATAAGCCACTTTGAAAGAGAGCATGAAGACTGCCCGAGTAGTTGTTCGAAGTAGTTGCTGCAGCGATCCTTGCACGCAACCAAAAAAGTCCGCTGATTTGTCCAAACAGATTTAGACAGCTCTTCAAAGCAGTAAACCGCTGCTTCAAGAAATTCTTTTGTGTGTTTAGCACTGGGAGCTTCCTTTGTGATCTTCATAAGAGCCTGGGTCACATCACTGAGGGGAAATTCATCTGCCCATACCTGTCGATATTCAAATAAATGAACATCCTTGTCATAAATATGGTGATGGCAGGCATCCCGGAAAGACACCCATTCTCGATCAAAGATGGGCCACGAACGCCAGTTTGCCTTATCCCAGAGTTGATATATAGAAGGTGCGAGGTGGTATAAAGCAGATGGTAAAGGATTTACATAACCTCCACCATCATCCTCGTGCCATGAAAGCTTGGGAAATAACTGGAAAATACCAGCAACCATAAGCCCAACCAGTACACGGAATGCCTGGGACTGAGGCGATTTGAAGGCGCACGGAGTCGGGACGGTTTTACGTGGGTATACCCAATCGCGAACAAAGAATGAAATGCATTGGAGTGCAGGGAGAACCGTAGTCAAACCAAGGAATAGCAAGGTGACTCCAATGACAACAGCCACCGGAACTGCAAGCTGCACTCCAAGGGGCAGAGCGAAATCAATCATCCCTGCCAAAAACAAGGCTAGCGCAGCCTGCAGAAGCACCGGTAGTCCCGCAAATATCTGCGGGACGTACCATGCGTCAAACGCTTCTAATCGCATGTGCAAGATCGCAACCTTCTCCTTGGGGGTGAAATTGGGGTAGGATTGGTGCTCGCGAAGCCATTGAAGTGAGATTGTACCGACGAGGACAGTAGTTAGGGAGAGGATGAGGCTGAGGAACCAGAAAATGTTGATGCGCATAGACGAGGCTGTAGAAGAAAATGGAGCATTGATGGAAACAGGGTTGACAGAGGGCGGGAACGGAAGTGAATTATTAGAGGTGGATGCGATGTGATAGAGCAAGCCGACGACGACGGCATTGGGATCAGGTTGGATGAACTTGTACGACTCGATGACGAAGGCTGTGACCACAGCTGAAAAGAGACCGGCCTGGTCAGAAATGTCAGCATTAGAATATTTCAACGATTCCGCATTACTCACAAAAATCAACAAGTTTTGCACCTCTTCCTTCCAGGCGTTGCAGCGCTCAGTGTCTGCCTCGAGCTCTGGCTTCAGTATTATATCCCAAGGATCGCCTGCTGGCCTCGGCGGGGCATGCTCGAAAACGTGTTCACCCTTCTGGATATATCTCTCAGATTCGGAATTATCGACTCATAAAACAGGATACTGACTAGATCATTGGCATTAGAGGTGGCCCGAGCACTTGTTGCGTCGGGCATGAGTAGAGAGTGTTGAGAGATGGAAATTGAGCAAGAGGAACAGGAGCACACCTTCGCACTTGTTGCACCCGTCAGACGTACAGCTCGTGGCCATGAGGCAGAGCATGCGGCGCATGGTAGAATATAATAATAGATTAACTATGCAATCGATATTCTCGGTCCCTTCGAGTACCTACAACACCATAGCAAATGTAGTGCACACCTACTACATCGTATCCCTGGAGAGGTATCCACACCGCTCATTTAGTACTGACAATCCTCCGAGTGTCGATTGCTCAGGCAGTGAGGTAGACACAAGACGATATTAGCCAAAAATACCGTCGTTTGACAGGTGGAATGACTGTGGCTGTGCGGGCGCCTACATAGCAAGCAGCAATCGCAGGGTTGGCCGACTTGGTAAATGTCCAGGGAAAGATACTACTCACAGAATGGAGATGTTGGCAAGAAAATGGTCTCGTAAAGGGTATTTACAAGTACATGAGACCCGGCGCCAAGTTCAATCGGAATATATGAATATATGCACGTATAGAGAATAGGACTTACTGTTGCTCAGAACGACGAAGAACGGAGCTATGACTAGATCACAACATGGGGTATTTCTGAGAGCGAGAAACAGAAAGATCCGTAACCGTCATTCGAGAATTCGAATGCGGATGTTTTACGGCGGAATGCGGGGGTGCGTAGATGAACATCCCGAAAAATATTGTAGAAGTGATTTCATGGACCTTGGGGCTTTGAGGATGAGGAATTGTGAGCAGGAAGAATATAAAACGCGTCATTCTGTTTGTAGACATAGTCAGAATAAATGTCCATCAAGTTGGGTGTCGCGCATACTCACGAGGCTAGAATTCTGGTATGGGGTTGCGGACGCCGAGGTTGGAGGCCTCTCGAGATTCACAACTGCTGCATGCCCTCCGCCTGCACTCCGCCCGCTATCACTCGACTAAATGCCGGTCCACGCCGTCAACCTTAACACGTCGACATTGTCGATGACGCTTCTCGCATCTCCGTTGCGTCCCCTCTCCCCTCCCAATATTTCCATAACCTTTACGCCTGCCGCTGCCCTACCTCCTAAGCTCCACCTCCAAACCTGAGACGTATCGCTCGTCTGAGCCAGTTATACCTATGTGCTGTCCACTGCACGCCCATCCTCTCGCGCTCGCATTCGCGTCGCAACCGACGCACCCTGCCTCGCCACTTCACCCTCTGTACTCGCGCTACCTTCCACCCCCGCACGCTCTTCTCACTCATAGAGCCTCGAGCATACACTGTGAGGGCGATGGTCTTCTGCGCCGAAGGAGCGAAAAACAGTGACTTGTGGGGGCGTTGAGTCCTCCATGAGCGGAGAGGATGAAACAACTAGGTAGCGGGTAATCAAAGCCGGAAGGTTGCTCGAGATATGCACAGGCATAGAAAGAGGATCAGCGCAGAAATTGACGGGGATGGAAAGATGCGAGGCGATGTAGTGTGTGATGAAAGAATGGTATTGCGACCTTCGCATTGGTCTGCGATGTTAGTGAATACCTGAAGGAAAGGGAGCGAGTGAGTAAGGGACGTCGATGAACTCTGAGAAACTTTGGCACTACATACCGAGACACGACTGTTCTCAGATATGCATGAACGGTTGGTTGCGATGATTGGAAATTAATCGAAATTTGAACAGGGCGCAACATCCATGTCTGTCAGGCGCTTCCACAGAGTAGCGCCCTCCATAGCCCGTTGCTCATATTTCGTCACCGGTCCAAAGTCGTCCCAGAAGGTAGTGCGGGTGTGGGTTCCAGGATGTGGGGGCGACGTTATGAAGATGAATACGCGAGCCCCGAGGCCATGGAGAGGGTGGCAGAG
The DNA here is from genome assembly GCA_003314615.1 of Pholiota microspora. Classification (NCBI taxonomy): domain Eukaryota; kingdom Fungi; phylum Basidiomycota; class Agaricomycetes; order Agaricales; family Strophariaceae; genus Pholiota; species Pholiota microspora. Next base: position 52,316 of record QFFD01000337.1, read on the forward strand.
AGGGTATTGCTCATGAGGAAGACTTCAAAAAACATGAGCAGAGATGAGCCAGAGCGAAGGGCAAGAAGCTTACCTTTCGCGAGAGAAGTGCCCTTCCAAACCGCCCCATTTTGTTCCGAGTACAAAACACGCCGCGAGGTGCGAGAGTGACAAAGGGTTTTGTCAAAGCGTGCTGCATCGTCGAGTTGATTGTGAAGGCACTCTATGATTTTGCGAAGTTATAAAGTGGACGTGGAGCACTTTTTGTGCCCCGTAGTGTGGTGCATGGACGAGGTGAATTGACGTTGAAACGAACGGCCCGACGCCCGCATGTTCGCACAATCATTTTTGGCTCCGCGTCTCTTACGCTTCTTGCCGTCAATCCCACTCGTTGTCTAGTCATTTCCCAAGCTCCCAAAAGCTTACTCTGCAGACATGCGTATTCAGCGATATGGAATCCAACGAGAACCTGGAATCAGTGTCGTTTGAGCAAGGTACGCGTGCAATGTATTCTAAGGGAAACAAGCTCACTCTTTTCTAGCCTCGACGCGTGAAGTGGAAGTTGGGCTTGAAATGACACACGCGGTCATGGAGAGCATGCTTATTCACGTAGAGAAATGCGGAGGTGAGAAGGGGAAACTTCACGTCGCTTCTGCCATCGTAGCCTGTACACAGAAGGAAGATGTAAGCCAGGCACCGGAAGCTCTCGGGATTACATGGTTGACGCGTTTTTCATTCATATGTCAGTGTCGCAGGATCTGTTCCATCTATCAACACGCGCTGATATTTTGCAGTCAAAATGGGCCATGCGCACGGTAATTCATAACCAGCATAGGCAGGAATCCTCTGAAATAGCGACACCAACAATCCATGACGCCGAGGTAGATTACAAGGCCTCAATAGTAAACAATGCTCGATATTCTCTCACAGCCGAAGATCGTCGGCAGGCCAAGGCTTCAGTTGAAGATCGCCTATATACTGCCTAGGGCCATTGCCAGTTTCAACGAATTGCTAACAGCTCATTCGCCTTCCTTTCGCTCCCTTTTCCTGTCTAACCCTTTTGTGTAGTGGTGTCCTCATTATTTGTTTCAGCAAAAATCCGCTATGGCGACATTCGACATGATCCCCAATTACACGCGCCTTTCCGAAGAGACTCTTAACAACATTAACGACCGCATTGACCATCCGTCAAATACTATCTTGCTTCAGAGCGACACGCATCACGCCTTTGACAATTTCTAATGGTGCTTGCAAATTGAATACAGAAGTGAAATCTAAAGCCTTCATTTCTTATGTCTCCTCTAGACCTAACTGATACTTCATATATAGGTGGAACCAATCGAAGTACTTTGAGGAATACGACAGGGTATTGTCCCCGTTAAATCGGCCTCAATATGACCAAATTACTTTCAGAGACCACAGCGCGGATTTCATCCTCAGCCCTGAACATTCTAGACAGAGCAAGCATCCTGACATCGATCTTCCAGACCCCTATCACATTGTTATCCCTGCTGCTATAGCTTGAATCCTACATATGAGCGGCGCAGGGAAATTTTTTGATGAAAATTTGATGCCGTATGAGGATCGTGATCTGGATGTGCGGTGCTGGGAGGATTTAGGAGAATTAATAGAGGTAGTACGTCTACGTCACTTGTGTACTCTCAGTTGCATTGAACTCCCTGCTCGTTATCCTATGGGGAGCGATGAGTGCCAACAAAGATCTCGTCAACGGTCGGACTTTGACATTTTCATCCATTTTTCTTGAACTTATCCACCTCATTCACCAGGACTCGCCGTGCTGCGAGCACACGCCCATTTAATTTCGACGTTTGAGTTCAACGCTTGACGCAGTGTCAAAAAATTCAGTATAGCGCGACAACTTTGACGATATCATGCTTCGACAAAACTCTCCGTCGGCGCGCCGTTCCCTGTACCCTTGCTCTAAAATTGCGGTCGATTTTCGTGCTGAGGATATTGTAAGACTAAATAACGGAAGTAAGCTCAGTTGTTTGGGGGACAAACGACTGAATTCAATAAGTACCTAAATAACGGAAGTAAGCTATAGGTACGTCGTGAGTCTTAGTGAATAGACAAAGTAAAGTAATGAATCTCACCTCAGTTGTTTGGGGGACAAACGACTGAGGTGCTGGAAATCTATCGACGTAGTTTAAGTGTACAACTGATGCATGTTCCAAGATAAGAACCATGCGGGAAAATAAGATAAAAACAATAAACAGATGGCGCATTCGCTGGGCGAATGCGCATGCGTTGAGAAATATGAAATTCGCGTAACATAAAAGGAAACATACCGCGCGCACGTACTCGCAGCGCGTTTGTAATTTATACATTTGGAATCCGGGATTCCAACAGATATCTGGAGAATGGTAGACACCCCTAAAGATCAGGATAGGGAAGCTTTAGGGTTGTTTGCTCGCGAAAAGGTGTGTTTTCTCAATCTCGTTCAACTCTCGATTTTGACATTGCAGCTTTATCCAGCAATGTGCGTACCACGTACCTTGCGACTATTTTCAAACCCTGTGCCATTCGCAAATCTCGTTACTCGAAATTGAAACTTCTTTCCAAACTACCGCCCGTCATTTGTCGTTTCTCAAATCGAACGAGCCCCGTGAGCGACTTCCCCAAGTTGCTCAGACAAAGAGCGTTGGTGCACGGACACGCACGGATGTTGAAAGGGACATCGCGGTCACGTCACCAGTCGCCTTCGCTCAGTCATCTGTTCCAATGGCGTCTACCTTGAAACTGGTCACATCACTCGTTGGGCCGCAGCCTCCCTCCCAACATATTTTGCGTGCATAAACAGCGCTGGCACGCCACGGTTTCGCTAGCACTCACCTTCTGGAGGCACATTTGTCTATAGTAGTCCGTAGCTTCCTGCACTATTCTAGACGGGAAAGCACGAGACAAAACGAAAAAAGGTTGATCTCGGCGGGAGTGGATATGGCGATACCCTGTTCGAGGAGATGCGTTAGGAAGAATAGTCGGAGGCGGGGAGTTGGGGGCGGAATAAGGGAAGGGAAGAAAGGGAATAAGCGGCGGCAGATGCACAAGATGACGGGGCAATGACTGGGGACGGTTTAGTGAATGCTGGGGTACCCCCCAAAGGAGGGCGAGAGACTGGGCATGTCGTTTGTTGTGTTAGGCATTGCGAAATGCGAGAACATGTTCGATGGTAGGAGGCTGTAGCCTGGGTGATTGAGCTCCAGAAGAGGCCGGGGACCTTTTGGCGAAGAGGCCGTTCAAAGCAGTCTCCATCTCTTGTCCTCAGAAATACTCAGGCGAAATTCGAGGGCATTGTGTACCACGGCCGCTCCCACTTCCTTCCCTCGCTTAGTTCTCTCCTTTGAATGTATGCGCACATATGTTTATGGATAACAATTGAATTCTGTAAATGCGCCATCGTACAGTAAACATGGTATGTATCTTTCGTGTTCTTCATTACTCCAGGAGCGAATATTCTCTTGTCGAGACGTTCTATGATTATGTACTTACCATGCTTCGCACGCGCTGCCTTGAGGCCTTGCACAGCAAATCTAAAGGCACGCTTCTGTCTCTCGCTCAGACCATCTAAACGCCCTACTGGCGCACATGGATGTGCATAACACAACGAGTGCCCAGCCCGCATCCGGACAGACTGCCAATTCCAATGAGCCCGTCAGTATCATTTTGTATATGCTGATAAACCCAGAATCGCAGCACTAGACATAATATTTTTTATTATCCAGGAAATGCGAGGCAACAGCAACATTAAACCAACAGACCAGGAGGGTGAACACATTTTCAAGCATGCCCCGCCGAGGCCAGCAGGCGACCTATGGCAAATCTTACTGAAGCCCGAGCTTGAGGCGGATACCGAGCGCTGTAATGCCTGGAAAGAAGAGGTGCAAAACTTGTTGATTTTTGTGAGTAATGCGGAATCGTTGAAATATTCTAATGCTGACAAGTCTGGCCAGGCCGGTCTCTTCTCAGCTGTGGTAACGGCTTTCGTCATCGAGTCATACAAGTTCCTCCAACCTGATCCCAATGCTGCCATAGTCGGCTTGCTCTATCACATCGCATCCACCTCCAATAATTCGCTCCCGTTCCCTCCCTCTGTCAACCCTGTTTCCATCAATGCTCCATTCTCGTCGACACCCTCGTCTATTCGCATCAACGTGTTCTGGTTCCTCAGCCTCATCCTCTCCCTGACCACTGTCCTCGTCGGTACAATCTCTCTCCAATGGCTTCGCGAGCACCAATCCTACCCGAATTTCACGCCCCAGGAGAAGGTTGCGATCCTGCACATGCGACTAGAAGCTTTTGATGCATGGTACGTTCCGCAGATATTTGCTGGACTTCCGGTGCTTCTGCAGGCTTCGCTAGCCTTGTTTTTGGCAGGGATGATTGATTTTGCGCTGCCTCTCGGAGTGCAGCTTGCAATTCCAGTGGCTGTCGTCATTGGAGTGACGTTGCTCTTCCTTGGATGCACCACAACTCTTCCAGCCCTCCAATGTCTTTCGTTCTTCTTTCGCGATTTGGTGTATCCCCGTACAACAGTCCCAACTCCGTGCGCCTTTAAATCGCCTCAATCCCAGGCATTCCGTGTACTGGCTGGGCTCGTGGTCACTGGTATATTGCATCTATTCCCCAAGCTTGCACTACGCAAGGATTTTTGGGGAGATTATGTCAATCCTTTACCGTCTGCTTTACGCCATCTCGCCCCTTCTATATATCGACTTTGGGACAAACAAAACTGGCGCTCGTGGCCTACCTTTGATCGAGAATGGGTGTCTTTCCGTGATGCCTGCCATCACCGTATTTGTGACAGGGATGCGAGATTATTCGAGCATCAATGGGACTGTGAAGAAGAATTTCCCCTTAGTGATGTAACCCAGGCTCTGGTGAAGATTACAAAGGAAACTCCCAGTGCGAAACATACAAAAGAATTTCTCGAGGCAGCGATTTATTGCTTCGAAGAGCTTTCTACATCTGTTTGGGGAGAACAGCGGATATATGGCTACCCTCGCCAAGATCGCCGCAGCAATTATTTCGAACAGCTACTTCGGGAGTCTTCATGCTCTCTTGCAGAATGGCTTGTCCATGGTGGTGTATACCAATTAGACCAACTTGATCGCAATCAACTTTGTGTCTATCTTGAAGATAAGAAACACATTTTTTTTCATTGTGACCAGATGTTATATTTTATTCAATTACTCCTTAAAGGACACTCATCTTCTGACCTTGCACAATATTGTACTGAACTATGGAGATATATAATAGTGAAACTCAACATACAACCTTTACAGTCAATGACGACAATTACCTCAATACATAATGTTTTAGAGGTTGACATTTTCCGATTGATTATATGCATTGATTCTAACGGTATGATTTGCAAGCTATACCGTTCACTATTATTGTATCCTCAATATTTGATATTCTCTAGATGCAAAATATTCCACTGTTGCAAATATGCTCATGGTGCTTCTCAAGACAGCTGCCTCGCATTGTATTTCACAAGATCAGTCTTTACATGCGCCATTTACACAACCAAATATGAGGGAAATTCTGGACAGCTTGGCCTCTTTATCTGCTGACTATCTGAGCTGGAAACACAGAACAAACACCCCGAATACCCATGAAAATCAGCAGTTCGACGAAATCGATAATCAATATGCTTCAATATTCGAGTTTGTTGCCGAGCATCTCAACAGCGAGAGGGCTAATGCGACCTCAAATCACGAGGATACTCCAAGTGTCTTATTTTATCTGGCAGCAATATTCACCTGGGGGCTTTTGTGGCATAGCGCAGATAAGGAGGTGCTCTCAGAACGGAAGAGCAGTTTTGAACAAGGCCGCGGGTCTTTGCTTGGGGCATTGCTACGGTATAGGACTTGGGTACTCAAATCTGGCCGCAAGAATGATCTGCTAGATGAACGATTCGGAGATGGCGGGTACAAATTTTCGCGAGGGTGGTGGGATAAACTCTTCGACTGGGGCCGTGAAGCAGGCCTAGAGGCTGCTAACGAAGGTGATATCAGTCACATAATATTTCTTGAGTGCTACTCAACATATGGAACATCATCTAGAAGTTACTTCGCGAAAAGGAAGTACTCTCGAGTTTCAACGCATAGATCCCATACCCACTGACGCCGATACCGAGCCACACGATACAACGACGCATTCTGAATCACAGCCTATATCGCCGCCGCTGCATGTCATCCCTATTCCAATCAAGGATGAAGAAACGGAAGTTCAACAGACAGATACCAGCTTACTTTCATTCATAGACCCCGCCACAGCTCCAGATGCGCACCCCAATTCTATTGACACCCCTTCTGATCCACTCCCTCGCCTATCCGTCCAGCCAGATGAAATTCGCGCTGCGGGCGGCGAAGAGCTCGAAGAGTTGCGCTCCGAAAATCAGGATCTGTCAATCCTTGTTGGGCCAGGTCAACCCCCAGCCAGCGTTAGCGGTGTTATCGACAATGAACGAGCTCCAGAAACCGACGAGCCTCACGCAGCAATCGACGTGGATGCCGACTTTACAGGGGCTCCTGCTACTAGTGCTGCCGTGGATCATGGACCGGAAGGAAATCTTCATACGGCGATCGACATCAGGGCTCTGGGTGATACGGAGGCTGAGCGCGTCGAAAACACAGGAGGTAGCCAGACTTCCGCAGAATGATCCAGATGTGGTCGGCGGGATCGATAATGCAACAGAAGTGGACGCGAGCGCTGAAAAGGGTATGGCTGATGCGTACGTCTGGATCTTGAAAAGTGTTAGTTTGGTATTGATTGTTACACGCCAAAATTGAGAGAATCTATAAAACATTTCGTTGACCATGTACTATGCTGCAGTTTCTGCGTGTTTTCCATATTTCTCTGTTTTGTGAAGTACATACACGGCCGAATATGTCACTTTTGTGATTGAGTTATTGGTGTTTGTTTTGTGTAATGGATACCCTTTCTGCGAGAAACTTACCTCAAATGAACGACGGCGCACAGAGTCGCATGACCACGGAATCTGTATGTGTCGAGGTATATCGTAACTGAGAGAAAGGACCCGTAGATTAATATATGCGGCTGAAAGGATACACGGGTGCGGGGCGTTGAAGATCGAGGGGTAGACTAAAAGGGAGGGGGCGTAGCGGCCGAAGAGGACGAACGGGTGGAGAGCCACGAACACAAAGAGCCGCTAGCAGAGACACATGTGGACAATGTACGGGCGTGAGGAGCTGCGGATGGATTTGGAGACAAGTATGGGACGCGGTAACCGATGGGCATCATCAACCACACTGGGTCGTACCGCCGCGCCGTATATGATGTACGTGATAGAGTGCCATCGATGGGGCGCGCCGACAACAGACGCGAATAGGTCTGACCAAATGAATGAGTGATTGGAAATAGTACATGGTCGACGGGAAGTCGTCCATCTTATTTCTACTCCTTTAGAGGCAGTCATGTGTGCCTAGAGTTCATTGTGCTCGTTTATGGGCTGCTTTCCTACGGCGATGACCAACAGTCAGAAACGACAACGACTCCATCCCGAACGGTCAGGCTCTCCAGATCCCATTTCGTTGTGTTCACTGAGCTGAGACGAGGTAACAGATCTTCGAGCTTCGAATTGTTTCAGAGGAGCAGGAGAGTAAGGTGTGGTTGGCGAAGGTGTATGTACGCATTCGTGGAGAAGAGAACAGAGATGGGCGGAGAAGCGGAGCGCTAAAAACAACCGTGCGAACATTCGGACTTCGTTTAACCTTCAATGTATTATGTCTGCCCTACGAGCTCAAACGCCCCCACGTTGTTACTTCATCATTCTATTGTCTGTAATTTCAAGCCTATGTAACGAACTCAGCTCCTCCACTTCGAAGATCTGTCGCTTTTTTTACAGGATGTAAGATCTCTTGGAGCGATGAACATTGGGAGGACGTTGGGAGGACGGCGCATCGAGGACTGCTGGGTGGTTTGCATTCACTAGTGTTTTGTATGTTATTGCTCTCTTGAGAGTGTACGTTCAACTCCTCGAACTCTTGCTCCTTTCTGTTATCAAAGTCGGTGCACGAAGACTCTTTACAGGGAAGTTGTGCACTCTGTACAAACTGCGTCAGTACAGTCGCATCTCAGTATGTACTTTGCACTAACATTTCATCCTCTCAGTGATTATAGACATCCCTCACAAATACTTCCTTTCCTGCAGGTGTTCGTCAACACTTGGAAGCTCGCGATACCATATTCTTCTACTCTTAATTAGTAGTGCACGCTGCATCGCCTCGCATCTGTCTAGCACCGCCTATTTCTACGTAGCGCGCTTCACCAGGAGCTGTGCAGTGCGGGGAGAATGTGCGCGGGAGGGAGGTCGAGGATGGGAGATGGAACTATGGAAGGCGTGGAGAGCGCGAGTACGTGCGCGAGCTGCATCTTCGTGAATGCCGTCCAAATGTAACTTGCATTCCAGTTTCACTTCACGAACACCTGCAGTCGTGTCCCATCCAAGGCGTATCCGCTCGCAGCCTAAGCGTTTGTAACCTCCACCTTCTAGCCTCGTAAGTACTACATGATTCCCTACCCTCATAGTCATGTTTACTGACTAACAATCTAGAAAAATATCCTATACATCAATCCTACCGTTGAGCCCTCCAACCTCGCAATCCATGAATACTTCGACTAACTTCTCCCAGCCGCCCCAATGCAGTCACCTATTCACTCCGCACTGACGTTCCCCTATCGACCTGCGTGTCAAACTCAAGCTCAGTCCCAATTTCACTTTGACTCTACCTCTCGTACCCTGCGGTGCTTGGAAATAAAACAAGGTAGTTACGCGTCCGTCACTGCGTCGCTTCCCTGATCACCAGTAAGCCATGTCCTCTCTTTTGCTCCATACTGTACGCATATATTTATGAATTTCGATTGACCTTAGCCCTTATGTGCTTGTCGGTGCACCACCGCACAATGTATATGGTGTGTATTTCTATATCCTTCGTTTCTTATTTCCTTGCCCCACCAATCACGAAGTAGGCCATCCGTTCGAAATTTCGCATCAATACGGCCCTCAAAGCCTGTGCATTCCCAACAGCATTCCCTCATTGGGTACGCGTGAGCGGAATATAGTCTACGTTGACTCTCCGTAGTCTCCACATGCATAGTATTCGCAGAAATCGGATGATATGCAAGTATCTCGTCTCGCAGAATTTCGTGCATATATTTGCTGACGTTCCTCAATATCAGGTACTGTGTAAAAAATATCGAGGGTCACGCGTCGATGCCTGGAGGCTGGGGCTCACTGTAGATTAAATTCTCGTACTGATGCCCAATAACCCCGCTCGTAGCTCCCAGGAAAGTGACCTGCATAACAATGATGAATAATGTACACGAACGACGTCGCACCTGAACTATACTCTTCCTTACACCTTCAAGCATCGCGGTCTATCCTATCCACAGACGCGCTTTACTTCTCAGGCTCAGCTTCAGTTTCGCCGCCCTTGACTGACGTTGGCCTCACGCCCAAGTCCAGCGAACAAGAACGTCGCCGAGGCCAACTCTATTCGCATGTGCATAGTATCAAGTCCCGACTATCCACGGCGTAAATCAAATCAACTGACTCTCCTGCGCCTTCCACATTTGCTGCACCTCCCTCTCCAGAGAGCAGCGTTTAGGAAGCACGTTCGTGGATGGAAGGTCAGTGCCGCAGAAGAAGATACGGAGAGGAAGGTGGAGGGACAGGGAGAGGATATGGGGACGGGGGCGTAAGCGGATTAGGGTACGGTGCGGGCAGGGCGTGGCTAGGGCAACCGCTGAGCACTGACGGATAGCACCCACGCAAGGGAGGACACGTCGCGTGTCGTACATATTATGGGCGCGGGCGCTTGCTGAAGAATGGACGAAGCCGGAACGGCGTGTGTTGCGACATCGACCAAAGCGACGTCCGTCAGATATCTGGGATTGTCGACGGAGCGCGCTCGTGTGCCATCGCTGAATGACTCATGAGTGCGACTGATTGGAAATTGACTTTCCTGGCTTCCTCCAGCTCTCCTACGCAGACCAACTGTGTCACAAGGTAAACTGTGGACGTCTCATTACACTTCCATTTTGCACATCTTGTAAAGAACCAGGCTTGTCAACAACACAGCCCATGTGCACTCAATGAGTGCAGCTGATTTGATGTTAATTCTCCTGGTTTCCTATCCTATTCTATCCTACGCCCAAAATATGATCTAACCACTTCTGTTACAAGGGAAGTTGTGGGTGTCTCAAATGCCCCTGAACTTTGAAGCTCCAAGGCAGCGGCTAAAAGGTCAGATGCATGTACACCAATTAAAGCATTTTACTTTCTTCATCTGTCAGGAACATTAGTCCTAGCTGGCATCAGTATATCACATTACTTTATTTGTTTGGCTGGGGCGGTGACCCGGGACAAGGTGGACGAATTTTGTACTTCGGACACTCCCAAAGTAACCTGGGAACCCAGAAAGTTTCGGCCAGCCTACAGCCAGTCGCAAAAATTTTTGGCTTGAATTTACAAATTTTGGCCGAGTGGAGGTCAGATAGCACATTCAAATGTCTATGAGCGCTCGGTGGTTATCACCAGTCATTTTTTGTTTCGGAGGTTGTTCCGATTCGAAGGCTCAAGATATCTTCCCACATCGGGTGTGTATCCAGCTCGCGCATACAGCCATTCATAGTCATCAAGGCCTGATCCATGGTCCAATGGATATAGCATGGCTTCGGCATGGTTAATCAGACTCACAATGACTTACAAATTTTGTTGTCCTGAACGTTGAACAGCAGTGAGCGCTTTCCAAACTTTTCCACTAATTTAAAACCGTCCAGCTGACTATAATCATCAAGCAAAGCTTCATAATCTCAAACAGAACATCTGATGTTGTGAATGGCACATAGCAATATCTTTGATCATCATACTGGTACTGGACACAAGAACACAACAACCTCTACATATTCTAACTATGCATGCATCGTCACATAGAGAAAATTTATTTACCAATCTCCTGAATAAGGGGTTCGGTCTATTCTGAACTTTAGTGTGCGTGAGTGTGCGAGGTAAACGGCACGCTTAGGGCGGTCATACTGACGAGAGGAACCCGCAGCAATCCAACGAAAGATTGACCAGCGTAAACAACCCCACCAGGCCGTCCACGTCTGTCCACTGAGCCATGGCATAGCCATGTTCTGTGCCTCTATTCCTAAGTATTCTAGATATGCTGGATAAAATCCGGCATGCCCCCAATCAACAACCCAGAGTCTTCCATTGTTATCCAATATCATGTTGCGAGGTGCAAGATCCTGGTGAACAAGGACATGTTCAACTTCTGGCTTGAGAGCGAGTTCGGGAAATGGAGTGTTGAATCCTGGGCGGCAATCCGTAAGCCACCAGTTAAGATAACCAGTGAATACAGTCGGCGAGGCATGAAGAATAGGCCCTCGTACATCTTGGAACCATTCCGAGTGTGTGCGACCAGAGTGTAACCCTCCAGTGGTTTGGGAGGTGATAGAACGTAGGATGCGTAGATAGGATCTCAATTGCCATGCAGCGCGGAATAAATCCAACCAGCTTATTTCCCGCCACAGTTGCTCCAGTGTAAGACCATGGATACGCTCCATGACCATATAATAGCAGCCTGGAACACGAGCGCGAACTAGACGACGTATAGTTGGAACTCTGATGCCAGCTTCTTGGGCACGTTCAATAGCGAGGACTTCGTCAAGATAGTCTTGGCCTCCATCTAACGCTATGGACTTTGCAATTAGATTGGGGGAAAGCATCACTACACTTTTCTCAATGCGCGAAGTAACGAGGCCAGAACATTGCTTGATATACGCTCGAAGTTCGTCGGCCGAATAACTGTCAAGCAATTCTTCGTCAAAAATTTCAGCGGTCAGTGTTGCAGGTGAAGATGGAGATGGTGGAGAGGGCTTTTATATGAGTTGAGTCATATATAATTCGGCAAGAAAGCAGAAACTCGTACCATGTAATCAGGATCCAAAAAATTCGGACCCCATTTCATGTCCGTCTCCGAAAAAGGAGACACAGCATCGGCAAAGGCCACTATCAAACATTGAATTGTGCATATACAATGCAGCCCGGACTCACTCACCAGCTTTCTCCATGGATGTCGTTTGAAAGATGATGGTCAAAGGATGACAGCAAGTAAACTTTATTCAAAGCGATTGTGTCACGGTTGTGACGACTCCTCTGTACAGCGAGACCCGAGTACTTAAGTAATAGAGTTCGCCGTGGCCCGTGCACTGCAAGTAAACCAATGAGAGCGCAGTGTCTAACCAATAAACAATCGTTCATGTGCTTCACCACTTCCACTTACATGAAGTTATATGAATGTTGGGCATACAGACAATCAATTGGAATTAGGCTGATCTGTAAGTTACTCAAGGAAACAGCCAGAAAACCAGACTCGGGCCTCAATCGATTGGACCTACATATTAATTATTGACTGATAAAGCCTCGAAGTACTATTTACGCCATTGCGGCATTGAACTCGACAAGCAGGTAAGATACAAGAGCCCTAGCATTTCAGGTATGGAATCTGCCTGCTGAAATTGTCCTCGATATCCCAGGTGTTCCCCTCGGAGAAGGATAGTAACATTGGATATCAGTTTGAAGGTGTTGCGCATCACTGCTAGCGATGAGGCCTTCGTTTGCGAAATCCCCAGCTACTGTCGAGAGCCAAAAGCGACATCCTTCTCCAACCGGTGCATATGTGTACTGATCCCTGTTGTATTTGCAGATTGCTTCTAAGACTCTTCTGACCGTTGTATTGCTGATCGGCGTAATCGATACCCTATATGTGTGATCATCAGTGAATGGGGTGTCCTGCGACTCGAGTACGACCATCGAAGGCCTCCCGTAATCGTTCGGTGCGATCTCGACATGCACAGAAGATACAGGGATTAGTTCCAGGTACATGGTCCAGTGGTTTGTTGGGGGCTGACCATTGTCATCACTGTCGGTCGGGTTGGTATGTGCAATGAAGTGGATCACGGAGACTTGACTCTGGAAGTCCTTCCATTTGAATTCTCGGGTACCCCAAGGGCCTTCGTAGTCGTTGATGCGTTTGTGAACGGGATCGTTCATGATATGAGTAGCGCACGAGGTATTCAAAATTGGAAATAGATGACTCGAGAATAGTGATGTATATCTGGGCCGTGAATAATTGAAAGCCGCGATGTGTTATGGAGCTGCGGTTCCTGTTGTATAGAGGATTCGCTGCGGAGCGCAGCTTCAGGACGACGGAAATATTACGTAACTCAAAATCCCGTTCCCTTGTCGTTTACCGCATAACAAATATATTGTCTTGTTTTTTGGTCTGTCTAGAGAGACTATTTCCCGCACCCGTTGACCATTTTGTTAACTCCTATGTCTGTTCTGTTTGAGTGATCAACATCGAGAACGGGCGCGAGCTTCATTTCCGTGAATGCTGTCCAAATGTAATTTGCATTCCAGTTCCAGTTTCACTTCGCCACCATCTGCAGTCGTTTACCCTCCAAGACGTACCCGCTCGAAGCCTTCCTGAGCGCCTGCAACCGTCACCTTCCAAACTCTAGCGTACTGTATGATTCCTTAACCTCGTGGTCGTGTTTACTGACTGTCAGTCTACATAGAACAACAGCTATCCTCCCATGCTACTCTCGAGCCCTTCAACCTCGCGATTCATGAATACTTCGACTAACGTCTCCCAGCCTTCCCATTGTAGTCACCTATTCTCTCCGCACCAACACTTCCATATCAAACTGGTCCCAATCTCACTTCCACTGTTCGCCCTACCTCTGGTATCTTGTTGCACTCCAGAAAACACACGAGGTAGTTACGCATCACTATGTCGCTTCCATGATCAACAGTAAGCCATACCTTCTCTTTCGCTTCATGTTGTACGCATATATTTACGAATCTCGGTCAACCTTAGCCCTTATACTCTATCGCACAATATATATGGTATGTTTTTCTACTGTTCTTCGATTCTTCATTTCCTTTCTATTCATGAAGTAGAGTGCCCGTTCTAATTTTTGCATCAATGCTATCAAAGCCTCTGCATTGTCAAATACTCTCCCTACGGAACCGTGTGAGCGGGGTACATCCTCCATAACTCACGGTAGCCTGTACATACATTGTAATCGCTGAAATCGACTGATATACAAGTATATTGTTTCCCAGAACTTCGCGCGTATATTTGCTGACATTCCCTATAGGTGCTCTATCAAATAATTCAAGCAGAATGATCGTGCGTCGGTATTTGGAAGTTGGGGCATGCTGTAGATAGCTGAACCAACAAATAGCATACCGATGCCCAACAAACCCGCCCGTAATTCGTTGTCGGACAGGAAAATGTTACGCATGGGCGGACAAAGACCTAATTGACTCAACTCAACGACATCTCACCTACGCCGCACACTTCCTTTACAGTCCCTCTCAGCACGGCCCATCCAATCATCTCATCTTACTGCTCAACATCCGCGGCAGCTGCTTACTGTCATCTTCTCGCCCAATTACAGCGAGCAACTTGTGCTCACGTCAATGCCAACTCTATTCGCATATGCATAGTATCGAGTCCCACCATGGCGCAAATCAAATCAGTCGACTTCCCTGGGTCTACCTCGTTTACCTGCTTTGGCTGCACCATCCTCTTGTCCCGGTCCAGAGACCGACATTTAGTAGCGCCTTCTCGATTTAGATACGTGTAAGCGGTCTGATATGGGGAATAGGCGCGTACTTTGAGTGTTTTGTAGACCCGTTGACATTGGTGTTCACGCTGCTATAGCTTGGAATTCTGCATATGCACGGCACAGGAAAATTCTTTGATGAACTCTTGGCGACGTATGAGAACTACGAATCTGATGTGTGGTGCTGATCTTTCTGCATGAAATGCAATGGGTCGGAGCGATGAGCTCGATGCTATTGGCTGGCGGAGTGCCAAAAATGATCTCGTCAATGGTTGGACTCTTCAACATTTTTGTCATTGTTTTCGACCGATTCCACGCCTCGCCGTGCTAAGTAAGAGCACGCACACATTCAATTTCGACGTTTGAATTCAACGCTTGACACTGTCGACAAAATCAGCAACGCGTAACAACTCGGAGACGCGACATGCTTCGACAAGACCCTCCATCGCCGCGCCGCTTCCTGGGCCCTTACTCTTAAATCGCGATCAAATTTCATGCGGTGTGTTTTCTCAATCTTGTTCAAGTCTTGATTTTGACGTTAGGTTTATCTAGCTGTCGCCTCCGTGCCCTTCTCACCTCTCGCAATTGAAAACCAAGCCTTGAGTTGTCGTTGCTCATGGAACGAACGCCACTATAAACTTCACTGACCTGCCTAGACAAAGAAAATTGGCTCACGAACACGCCCGGAGGTTGGAAGGGACTCCTCACCAGGCGCTTCGGGTCAATGCATTCACCGCACTCATGTTCAGGATCATCCGTTCAAGTGCCCTCCCTCTCCCCCTTGAAACCGTTCGCATCACTCATTGAGCCGCATTCTCCCTCTTAACGTTTCTAGCACGCAATCCCCAGCGCCAGTGGTTACTTGATGATTTCTTTAGTTTAGCACACATGTTCATATGAGTCTACAGCCTCCCGCAACATTCTCGACGTCATGAATAACGCGAACGAAAAACAGAAAAGGTCTATCTCGGCCAAGCGGATATAGTAATACCCTGTCCATGAAGAGATGCGGTAGGAAGAACAATCGGCGGTGGAGAGTTTGGGGCGAAAGGAAGGGAGCAAGCAGTGGCAGATGCACCAGACGATGGGTCAGGGACCAGGGATGGTTCGGTGGATGCATAAGCAGGGCTAGAGACCTTGGGTGCATCGTTTCTTATGTTAGGCGTTGCAAGAGATTGAAGGTGGGCATTGGAAGAAGTAGAAAGATATATTCGCAAAGAAGCGACGGCGACCAAGACCTGTGTGGACGCGTAGGACACTGCGGAAGCATGCAGTGGAGAGGAAAGCAATAGAACGGCGCGCATCGACAAAATCGACGCGTATGGCCGTGACGTACGTCGGCAGGCGACCTCCAGGCGGGCGGCGCTGACTGGCATGAACGGCTCAGGAGGCAGGCGATGGTGATAAGTTGTGGCATCTACCTCCGTCCTCAACTCCTCGAGCGCGGCTCGTCGCAATTCATAAAAACTTGCATTGAATGGAGGCCTTGGATCTGAAGACAAGCTTCATCTCGAACTCGCTGCGCCCACACCCACACCCGTCGCTCGCCGAGTAGACACGTCTAGTCGGGCTTTTCTTGTCCCTGGAAAGCGCACCTCTAGCTGTCCTGTATGTACTGTAATAATTCTCTACTCACTCCTCGTCTCGTCTGACTGACAATTGTATCCGTTTATAGGATTACTGTATCTATGATCGCCATGCCTCGAGTTTCCCTACCTCACAGGTCTCCTCTATCACATCCTTCGAGCCGCCACGACGTATTCAGATCTCACAACCCATTCTTCTACTTCATCTAAAAAAACACGATTAAAACATCAAGATGGCTCGTATTCCCTCCGCCTCGCGTCCACAGCGACGCTCGAGAAATATTTGAAAGCATTCCGAGTAACTGTGTTTTCTCGGCTACGTGGTACACAGTGAGTCGCATCCTCTTGATTGTATATATGCACGCTTATATCTACGTATGTCGCTAGTCCCCATCCCTTGCGCATGCCCAGGCCGCGAGAGCTTCTCCTCGTAATGAGGGCTGAAGTAAACACGGTACGTATCATGACAATTTCATGGTAAATTTTGCTTATGAACTATAAAGCACCTAGACATCTTGCTACTGGGACGCGAACTAACATACCATGCGAGAACTAATCATACAGCGTAGGGAGATGTTCATGCTATCTAAATTCTTTGGTGTGTATCCCATATATAGACTGAATATGTTGGTAGTAATTGATTCAATAATAGATGAAGGTGTACCCTCGTACCACCTTCAACAATAAGAATGAGCATGCTGAATCGTCAATAATTCCGCCAATCGATTCAAGCGCATGCACAGCCCCCAGCACACGGTCAAGACGTTTTATTTTTGACGCTCTGGGTCCACACTGCCTTAACTTTGTCTCCCTCTTGAATTTCTGTCATTTTTATTGTGCAGACGGCCTTCGTGGAGATGTGTCTTTTGTTTTGGCCAGTCTTGAGTTGAATATTCGCTTTTCATTGCACATGTATTAGGTAACGGTGCCCAAACATATGGTTATTTTTGATTCTCGGTCACACGTTCAAGCTCCTCGAGGCAAGGGCTGTGTGAATGAGCTGAAATAGCATGACAGCGACGTCGTGTTGCTGCTGCGCTGGCTCAACACTACTCTGCTTCTACCATCAGCGAAACACAGATTCTTTTGTTATGGCTGCGAACGAAACCACCAATATTCCTCCTGAACCTGCAAAGAACAAGGGTCCCGCAGTGAGTATAGATTTGAGTAGATCCTTAGATCTTTGTGAGCACTCACGACGATGTTTTTTCTTTTTAGGCGGCAGTGGAAAATTCTCAAAATCCGGATGAATCATATGCCTTCAAGGACCCACCGCTCAAGCCTGACGGAGACCCATGGGAAATCTTGTTCAAGCCCGCAATCGAGGCCGATACTGTGCGTTGTAATGCATGGAAGGAGGAAGTACAAACCCTGTTAATTTTCGTGAGTAGCATGCACTAGTAGCTATTCCAGAGCTTACATTTCATGATGTAGGCTGGTCTCTTCTCGGCTGTGGTTACAGCCTTTGTCATCGAGTCATATAGATTCCTGCAACCTGACCCTAATGCTGCAATTGTTGGTTTGCTTTTCCACATTGCGAATGGTCTCAACAACTCGTCGCCGTTCCCGCCGTCAGTAGACCCAGCAGCGATCACAGCGCCCTTCTCGCAAACATCCCCGTCTGTCCGCATCAACATCCTTTGGTTTCTCAGCCTCATTCTATCTCTCACCACCGTCCTGATTGGCACGATAGCCCTCCAGTGGCTCCGAGAACATCAAATTTATCCTGAATCCTCTACCAAAGAGAAGGTAGCCATCCTCCACATGCGTACAGAAGCACTGGACGTCTGGTGTGTACCCCACATATTTGCGGCACTTCCTGTCCTCCTTCAAGCCGCCCTCGCTCTTTTTTTGGCAGGCCTTGTCGACTTTGTGCTTCCGCTCGAACGGAGACTCATAATCTCTGTCGGCTTTATTGTTGGATTGACACTTTTATTTCTTGTCGCCACAACGGCGCTGCCAATCTGCCAAGGATTCCTTTTCTTGACTGGGTTGTATCCATATAGGACTCCACCGGCTGCCTGTGCATTCAAGTCCCCCCAATCGCGTGTAATTTGGATAATACTTTCTTTTCCTCTTCGTTTACTTTCCTACGGACTGTCTTATGCCTACCTCGACATAGAAGACTATGATTATAATGTTTCTCTACTGCGACGATACTCCTTGCTGGTATATCTTCGGAAAGTCTTGCAGCAAAAAACATGGGCTACATCCGATCGTAAATGGCTGGATCTACGGGATGGGTACCACCAGTGTATACTGGATAAAGACCATTACATATACGAGCATCAAGAAATATGGCAGGATGAATTTCAACTTCACGATTTATCCCAGGTTCTAGTCAACACATCACAGGAGACCCCCAGCGCTAAGCATACACAGGAGTTTCTTGGAGCAGTAGTTTATTGCTTCAGAGAAATTTCTAAATCTGTTTGGACAAACCAGGGGATGGCAAAGCATTATATTCAGTGTAAAGATCGCCGCAGCAACTACTTTGAACAACTACTCGGGCAGTCTTCATGCTCTCTTTCAAAATGGCTCATCCACGGTGGTGTATACCAATTCAATCAACTCAATGAAAAGCAAATCTATGATTATATCGGGGATAAGAAAACTGTTCTATTTTATCATGACCAGATGTTCTATTTTCTGCAATTACTCCTCCGAACCCACACATCTTCTGAGCTTGCACAATATTGCACTCGACTGTGGACACATATCATGGGAAAGCTCAATATACAGCCTTTACAGCCAATCGACACTTCCGCTTCAATACCTAATGTTTTGCACTTCAATGTACATGAATTCATTCAGCTTATTGATTCTGATGGTATGATTTTCAAGTTATTCTACTGACTATTATACACTGAATATCTAATATCTTTTAGCTACCCGATATTCTGCTGCTGCAAATATGCTCAAGGGAATATTCAAGGCAGTTGCCTCCTATCAGATTTCACAAGATCAGCCCTTGCATGCACTATATATACAACCAACTATTCCGGACATTCTTGACAGCTTGGCCTTTTTGTCCCATTATCTAAGATTCAAACAAAGAACAAACACTCCGAATAACCCTGAAACGCAGCAGTTCGCCGAAATTGAAAAAGAATACACTTCAATGTTCAAGTTCGTCGCCGAGCATCTCAACAAAGAGAGGGCTGACGCGACCTCGAATCCCGAGGATACTCCAAGTGTCCTATTTTATCTAGCAGCAGTATTCACTTGGAGGCTTTTGGATTTGCCGGCAGCTCGGGAGGTGCTCTCGGACCAGGACAGCGGGTTTGGACAAGGACTCAGGTCTTTGCTTGAAGATTTGCTGCTGTATAGATCTTGGCTCGGCGAAAGGAAGAATAATAGGTTGGAGACACGGTTTGCAGGCAAAGATAGGGCTTTCAGAAGATATGAAAAGGTGGATAGATTTTCAGAAGAGTGGTGGGATTATCTCTCCCAGTGGTTGGAGGAAGCTAACAAAGGTGAGATCTGTCACCTTACATTTATCACAATGCTAAACCGCGTGATTAATCTCCAGAAAATGAAAGACATGCTCACGCGGTTCAGATGATATCCATATCGGAAGCTACAGGCACCCAAACGAATGGGCCAGGCACTGCTCACGCAGCCTCAGCTTCACTGGCCGTCAACGTCATCACTAATGTTGAAGTGTCGGATGTGAACTCCCCAGACGGCGAGCGTAGAACCACTACGAATGCCATGCACTCAGAATCGCAGGCAGAGCCGTCGACACTTCCCGTCCCTATTCCTCCCAATTGCAAGGAGGTACACGTTCAACAAACAGATCTTGACTTGCCTATGACCACAAATCTCATCCCGTCTCCAAATGCGCACCCCGATTCCATCGACACCCCTTCTGAGCCACTCCCTCACCTAACCTCTGTTGATCCCGAGGAAATTCGCGCTGTGGCCAACGAAGGGCTCGAAGGGGCGCCCGCCGACAGTGTAGTGCCATCAATCCTAGCTGACTTGGCACAACCGCCGGTCAGCATTAGCAGTAGCATCGACAATGGACTGGCGCCAGATAAGACTGCCGAACCTGGAGAACCTCACGTAGCAATCGAAGTGCATCAGCCAAGGAATCCAGAGGATATCGAGGTCGGAAGGTCCGCTGACGCTTCTACTAGTAGTGCTGCCTTGGATCCTGAAGTGGGGGATCAGGTCCATGTGATGATCGAAATTGGAGTTGTGAGCAGTACGGAAGCTTTAGAGCTCGCTGAGAGCGCAGGAGGCGGCGCGGGTCCTCCTCTATGTGATCTAGACCAAGCAGATGAGGGCGGCAGGGTTACTTTTGCGAAGGATGCTGATGCCAGCATTGAACTGGGACGTGCATGAGGTGTGTGGTTGGTGGTTCTCATCCGCAGGTCGGGATTTGGTATGGACTACTACACATCAGAATCGACAAAACTTACACAAGATATTGTTACATACCTTATTTACGAACTCTCTCGTGGCTGTTTTCTAGCACCCTTCTCTATTTCCGAATGCCTTTCCTTCCTTTGTGTAGTACACAGCTAGTCATATATGAAATACTTTTTTATTGAACGATTAGCTGTTACGAACACGTACTCTTTTTCCTTTCTTACTACCCCATGTACTATTCTTATCCATGAGTCATC